>PVIH01008804.1:0-43762 GCA_004025045.1 Sigmodon hispidus | reverse complement strand
AAGTAACTATGAGTCTGTACCTCGGGGCTAGCAGGGACAGAGAAACAATTGAGTACACAATATGATCTTTTCTACATCACTCTATATAGAGCTAGCTTTTTCTCACTGTATGAAATCCTTATTTCAAAGAATAAAGCCTCTATAACATACAGTATGTCTGAAAGTGAAAATATTCAGGCTTCTAAAGAGGAAACCCTCAGACCTACAACTTTAGACTTTGTGTAACTGTATGATATTATGCTGGGTGCCAACAGCAAACACTGCCTGGAAAGTCGTTCTGGAAAAAAATATTCAGGAGAATTAAAATCCCATTCAAATATATGATGATCTCCTTGAGTCACAGCAACTGACCACAGTAAAGCCAGGTCACTCACACCAGAGGATACGGCTATGCTGTGTACTCACCACCTAAAATGGCACTAGGGCTTGTATATGTTGATGACATTAAGCCATTGCCATCTTGTTTCAAGACAAGACAAAAATATTTTAAATAGTTAAAATGTCATGAACACCCAGGGACCAAAAACTAAAATGTTTTAGGTACCAAGTCCCAACCAGTGAAAATACAGACTATGTTTCTTACTACTCAGGTCATAGGGAGCACCTAAATGTCATGGCTTTGTACAATATACTTTATGCTCCATGTTGTGAAATGGGAATTCTACAATCTGAAGGTGGCAACCCCTTGTCTAAATTGAGCAGTGGAAGGCACTCTTGAAACACATAGAAAGACTTCAAGATTCTCATTAGGAACTCAAAGTAGCCACAGAAAGAGAAGGAAAGCACTTTTTGGTAGAGTTTTCAGTGGAAATTTTAGCTGAGTGTCTTCCCCCAGTAATTCAGCCAGACATCAGAACCATTTCCTCCAAATTATTCTTAAAGACATTCCAATTACAGTGCTTGAGACCTATGAACCAAGATATTTACAAAGAGTATTCTAAGGGCTATGAAGTAATCACAACCCAAACCATATAAATCTGGAAGAGTGATCTCAACTACTTACCAGATTTCTCTCCTTTTTATACCATGTAACTGGCTTCATCTATAACCAGGCTGCATGTGATTCTTTTCATTTCACACAGCCTTCTCAATATGCTGTTCAATGCTTAAACGTTGTGGCTCATTGGCAATCCAATTATGTGTTCCCTTCCTGGGAATCCACGTTGGGTCTAGAATAACACTGTAGTTTACTCCTCCTCTCATCAAAGCATTCACAAATGATATTGGAGACACTGGCCAGAAAATACTACATTTTCTCCAACCTCACCTGGCTCTTTACTTTCTGCTCACATGTAAATTTGTCTTAGAGAGTTTGAGAACTCCTGTTCTGCAAAGAACCCCTTGATGTCTTCAGCCTCTTCCTCTGTCCCCACCTAGTGGAATTGTAGAAATCTTGTACTCGTGAGTATTTCCTCTACAAGGTAGGAGTTTTACTACTGTTTTCAAGGACAGTGATACAGCTGGGGCCCTCTTTATTTCCCTCTGTTGAAATGGACCCAAATACCCTGACATTTAAGCCGTCAGAATCTTAATTGTAAATGCTCTTTAATCCCTGTCCCTGTACACGTTATCTTCTGGTTTTGTTCTTGTGTCTGTCATTCATGCTCTGATTATTGTCAACATCTGCTTTCAACTCCAAAAGATGTATTAATTCTGTATTTGAGTGTGCAAGAGCCATGGGTTTTATTAACAGAGCTGCTCATATGAGAGCTACTCATATCCAGTGATACTGTTCTTTAGCTAATGTCAAGCCTCAGTCATATTATTTATCTACATTTTAAATACTGTTTATTTTTGTACAATAAATTCTGTACAGCATGTTTACTTCAGTATGCTGTTTGAGGTGAAGCAGTATTTATTATATCATATCTTCCTTTAAGCCATTCTATTTTTTCCTTAAATGGATATAAAATGTTGTAGAGAGTTTTCCTATGAAGAGTCCATACTCTTACTTGTATGCATGTTTTTTCCTTGGACTTCTTTTTTTAAAGTCCATACTTATGTCCTTGGGTGTGCCTTACCTTTTTTTAAGTACCTCTTTTCTCCTAACCTACATGTTTAAGATATTTTTAAATATCTTTATTAATTTTGCCACTCAAAAAACAAACTATTACACACATGGACTTTAATAATATGTCATTGTTCCCTAAGAGTGAAAGGTTAATAAACAAAGGATGGACATTGTTTATTTCTAATCAAAGGGACTAACAAAGGGTCCAACACTGTATAAGAATCAATGGAAATTCAGACACAGATTTTTTTTCTAATAAAAATATTTATGTCGTGTTACAAGTATTTGAAATTTGGGATGAATTGTGACTAATTTTCACTGTGTTAGGCTGTACAGTTTTCTAATGAAGAAAGTGGAAATATTGAATGTCATTTATGTTTTCCTAGATAATAAAACCAGCTATTAACAAGTAAGCCATATGCCTCTACTATAACTATTTTGCACATGATAGTGCCAACATTTTAATTACTTTATATTTAAAAGATCTTTTTGTTTGTGGGTTTTTAATGGTAATTACCAATATTATAAAAGTTTTTAGTGAACTTTTCACTGAAGCCATTTTTGGACAAGGTTAGTTATTTTAACTAAATAGCTACCTTAGGAAAATTTGTGGTTGGTATAAAAGAGTTAATATATTTGATATTATATGTAAAATACCTCTAACTCCCCAAGTTAATTTACAAGTAGAATTGTAGAGGGTAACCTGATTGCAAGCTGGAGTGCCATCTATATGGCACTAACAAAATTGTGTTCTTAGGAGTAGGATAAAGAAGTGAATGCATAAGTTATTCCATTGGCAAATATGATAGTGTAGTTTTTAGATATTTGAAATTCTAATGCTTTGGTTTCCAGACAAATTGAGAACAAATGAAACTTTCAATAGCCACAGAGAAAGTATTGAGTATCTTTATTTTAATATTATGGGATGAGTTGTTTTAAACCTTACACCTTTCCCCTATTTTGTTAGTTATATTTATCATGTATCATTTTGTTATATATAATACTTTAAAGTATAGTAACGTTCCAAGGAAAAATAGTAAGAAAAGTAGGCATTGTTAAAAGGGAAGAGCATTTGGGCAGGGAAATCCCAACATGCACACAGTGGGTGCTTTTCCTTCCATTGTATAGAACTGATTCTAATGAATGCTTGGATACTCGTGACATGTTCTTACTAGATAAGGTGTGCCAATTTGAACTAATTTCTCAGCTAATATAATGTAAAAATAATGAATGTCATAAATTTTTATAGTATTTCTCATAAGATACTAAGGATATTGTACTAGAAAGATAAATCAAGGGTTGAGAGCACAGGCTGCTCTACCAGAAGTCCTGAGTTCAATTCCCAGCAACCACATAGTGGCTCACAATCATCTATAATGGAATGCAATACCCTCTTTTGGCATAAAGACATAAATGAAGGCAGAGCACACATATACATAAAATAAATAAATAAATCTTTTTAAAAAAGAAACCAAGGATATATGAACTTTCTGTATAAATTCTCACAATTTTGCTGCCTCTCCATTTTTGAGAACCAGGCAGCGGAGAATGGAAACCCTATTAAATAGAAGTAGCAGAAGTTCCTTAGTAACCACATGGAGAGGAGTTTTCACTTACCCAGAAACTATCTTAGACTATGCATTGAGACAGGATACATTATATATTCAGAGCATGTGTCTTAATTTGCTTCTCTATATGTATCAGACAAAGGGCTAGTCATTCTCTCTGACTAAAGGAGGTGGGGGGGGTGACTGATCAGGTTGAGGAATGGTTTCTAATGCTGTGACAAAAAAAAAATGAAGTTATAACATCCTCAGATGGACTGCAGTTATTGACCTTGCTCACACCATTACCATGTTCTAACAAAGTGTCTTGTCTATCAAATGTAACCACAAGCCATTAAATCCATTCCTAGGTTCAGTGACCTTGGTTATTGGTTATAGAGGGTACTAAACTATATTTCCCATTAAATTTTCAGGGAAGATCATTTCACATGTTATGTTGGGTACAGGACCGGAGGGAGTTTGTAGTAAAAACAATGCTATATCACTTGACACTTCTAGAAGGAAGCCGGTTTGTCAAAAACAAAGCTCTGTAAGCTTACACCTGCTTTGCATCTTTCTCTCTGAGTTCATTCCCACTAATCAGTCATATGTGACAGTTCCTCTAGAAAACTTCTTTGCCACTAGAAACAAAGATCCCCAATCTTTGACTATCTAAGAAATAAACTGAAATTATCCCTTGTAAATATTCTCCTGCCTAGCAAACTTTCTCCAAGTTCTAAACTTTCATATTTTATTTTTTAATGTTGATTTTTTTGCATATTTACTAAAACAGGCCTTCCAGAGTCTATTGTTGAATTCAATCCTGCTGCACATAATGTTACCACCCTTAGCTGTGTACAGCCATCCTCTATAAAATCCATCACACCATGTGCTTATCCAATTTGGAAGAATGTGGTTATAAATATTAAATATTGTATATTTAATAAAATCAGAGGACAGAGCCATCTCTCCAGGTTGTTTTTGTTTTTGTTGTTTGTTTTGAGACAGAGTTTTTTTTGTCTAACAGTCATGGCCATCTTAGAACTTGCTTTGTAGACAAGGCTGGCCTCAACTTACAGAGATCTTTCTGCCTCTGCCTCCAGAGATCTGCCTGACTTTTAGGCCTTGAACTCACAAAGATATCTCCCAAATGATGGGATTAAAGGCAAGGGTCACACCACTCCCTGACCTTCATGGCTTTATGGGTGACTCTATCCTCTGATATTCCAAATTGTTTTTATTAAATATACAGTATATTAACACAAAAGAACTTGTTTCTTTCCTTCCTTAAAATGTGAGCTCCTTGTTTATGTATCAGAAAAAAAAAGTGTTAGCACAAGTAGCCTCCACTGCATATGACCAGAAGCTTTGGCTCCACTGGACAGTTTGTCTTCGCTGGTTACTTCTGGTAGGCGATTGTTTATTACAGATGTGGTCTTTCCAGAAGCAGTTGGCAATTCTTGTGAGTCTTGAAAGCCACTGACTTGAGAGATGTTTATTAGAATAGTACATATAAATACAGCATAGAGATGTTCTCGAGACTAACATTAAAAAGCATTTAAAAGCATTTTACAGAGAAGATCAAAAACCCAACATTAAACAAATAACTTTACCATCCTTAAATATGTTAACTCTAGGCTAATAAATTACCTCCTGTAGTCTTGCTCTTCATATGTAAAACAGAAAAGATTATTCCTGACCTGATAAACTCACAGGATTAGTTGTGAATATTAAATTTAAAAAAAAAGTGTTTGGAAGGACTGAAATAGCACACAACTGTTGGTGCTAATACTATTCAGTATCAATACCTTCCCTCAAGTATTTCTGCTTTTAACTTTTCTGTCAAATATGAGACTTTTGCAACTTCTTGCCTTCACTTCACCAGGGGCACAAAGGCTGTTATAAACATAAGGAGTAATTAGAGGTAATGACCATTTTATCTGGCCTAGGACATGAGATAAGTAGAAATCCTAAAAATCTAACCAGAGTAGCAAAAGAGAATATTCTGATATATAGACCTGATGAAAAGCTAAGAAATGATAAGCCAGAGAGAAAATTTCTAAAATATAAGATTATAATCAATAATTGTATTATTGTTTCTTATGTAGCAGGCTCTTTACTCACTTTATATTCAGCCAGACATTATGGATAAATTCACATACAACTCTTTGAGGGAGAAATGTATTTTTCCAGCTTTTCATATAAATAAACTTGTACACTAATGTTAGGTCCACTTGTCTAATAACTGAAAAAAAGTCCAACTTGGACTACAAAGGTACCTACTTTGGTACTTCAGTATGTATACTTCCTCTGAACCAATCAACAGTTCTGAAACTATATTTATTGTATTTTATTCAAAATAGGCACAATGAGGAATGAATGTGAGTATCCATTGTGGTGATGTGTTAAACATTTAATAAAACCTGGAATATTAGGAGATCAACACACAGTCAAACTAGGCAGAGGTACCACACTCCATTAGTCCCATCACTTGGGAGATCATTTTCAAACTCTGGGAGTTCCAGGGATAATAGAGCAGTGGTAACTCAAATAGCACAGGGATCCAGAGGATCTCTGTGAGTACAAGGCGAAAGAGCTGGGCTTCAATGTCTTACACCTTAAATTTGAGCTGGTGGGGGGGGAACCAGGAGTGGTGACCTACAACTTTAATTCCATAACTCCAGAGACAGAGACCTTCTGTGTTTCTGTGAGTTCAAGACTGATAACCAAATAGAAGAACTCACACCTTTAATCTTAGCCTGCATGGGATATAGCTGGGCTAAGAAGGTATTTAAGGCAGGCTTAGAAAAACATGAGGCATTAAAACAACCAGGATCAAGGCTGAGAAAGCTGGAAGAGAACTGGGTGAGATTCGATTGTGGTGTTTCTTTTTTGGATAGTTTAGCCTTTTCCCGATTTCTGGCTCTGAGTTTCTTTGAATACAAATAGAATTCATGTTACAATCCATCAATTTATAAACGGCTGAAGTAAATGGTTCAAAGGAATATCATTAACCTACAAAAGAATAAAACCCTATTGCTCGCAACTACCCTGATAAAAGCAGAGAGTGTTAAGCAGGTACTCCACAATCTTACCCAAAGGAAGAATCTAAAAGTGGGCTGGATAGATGGCTAACTGGGCAAAGTTGCTTGCCACGAAGCCTGGTGATCTGACTGGGATACATATGGTTGAAAGAGAGAACTGATTCATGTAGGCTGTCCGTTGCTCTCCCTTTTCACTTTTCTGCAGTCTAAGAGACGTAAACTGATGCAAAACAATTGCTTTAATTAACTAAAACAAAAACACAAGGGATAGGACAATGTAGTATTATATAATATTGGACATTTCAGCAGCTGGTTAGATTTGTCTCTATTATTCTTGCTAACATCAATATCTTCCCTAATGATCCATCCAATCCCTGTGCCGCTAAGATTGCACCATTTCTCTTTGCACTACTTAGACCATTCCTCTCATTATTTCTTAATAACAAGTGAATAATTATCAATGTCGCAACCTCAAGCATGCTTAGATCTGATCGCCCTCCTACCTTTTAAACCTACCCTTTCTGTTACCTTTAATTTATGCAATGTCCTCCAATAAACTAATACATGAATATTCTCCAAATTCTCTAATCCTCTCTGTTAGTCTTAGACTTCACCATCAGTCATTCAAACCTTGACTTTGAGACCACCCCACACTGTTTTGTTCAGTATGATCACTGCCTATGTCTAGAGCACAGAGTGGTAACTTCATTTACTGCTGCTTCTGTGCCTATACATGCCAAGAAGCTAAAACTCTACTTTGTTCTAAGATAATTTTCAACTGTTAATTACAAGTCCTATTTGATCTTAGGCAATTTACTATGTTATTACATTGATCTACCAATTCATTCTCTTATTCTTCAAGTATATATGAGTAATCAGCGTATCTTTCCATAAAAACCACAGTGCATAATTTCTCCATACCTTTTTTTTTTCTGATAGCTAGTTTCCATTTCACCAGCAAAGGAAAAGAGATAATTAAAGAATTACAAGATCCTATGCCACTTTCAGGGGCCTACTGTCATCTGTGGTAATTATTTCAGTCTTAGGTTTGCTAAAATCTCAAGCTTCTCAGTTTCAGGAAGTCTCACTTACTAATTCGTGTTCTTAGTGTCTGTGCTACTGGTGTTATATTTAGGAAGTGGTCACATGTGGAATGCATGAAGGGTATTTCCATGTTCTTTTCTATCAAGTGTAGCTGGATTTATAGTGAAGTCTTTGATCCACTTGGGATTTGAGTTTTGTACAGGGTGATAGGTATGAATCTATTCGCACTCTTTTACATACTACCATCCAGTTATGCCAACATCATTTGTTGAAGATACTATTGTATTACCATTGAATATTTTTGGCCTCTTTGTCAAAAATGTTCATAGGTGTGTGGGTTAATGTTGGGGTCTTCAATTCAATTCCACTGGTCCACAAGTCTATTTTTATGCCAGTACCAGGCTATTTTTATTACTGTAGCTCTATAGTATAGCTTGAAATCAGGGATGACGATGCCCCCCTGAAGTTCTTTTATTGAGCAGAATTGTTTCAGAAATCCTGGGTTTCTTGTTATTCCATATGAAATTGAGAATTGTTCTTTCTAAGTCTATAAAAAATTGTGTTGGGACTTTGATGGGGATTGCAGTGAATTTGTAGATTGCTTTTGGTAAAACTGCCATTTTTACTATGTTGATCCTACCTATCAAGGAATATGGGAGATCTTTATATTTTCTGATATCCTCTTCAATTTCCTTCTTCAATGACTTAAAGTTTTTGTTAAACAGATCTGCTACTTCTTTGGTTAGAGTTATGTCAAGATATTTAATGCTATTTGCAGCTACTATAAAAGGTAATGTGTCTCTTATTTTTTTTTCAGCCCTTTTATCCTTAGAATATAGGACTACTGAATTTTTGTTGTTGTTCTTGTTAATCTTGTATCCTGCTACATTGCTGAAAGTGTTTATCAGCTGAAGAAGTTCCCTGGTAGAATTTTGTGGGTCACTTATGTGGACAATCATAGCATCTGCAAATAGAGATAGTTTGACCTCTTTCTTTCCAATTTGTATCCCCTTAATCTCCTTTTGTTCTCTTATTGCTTTAGCTAGAACTTCAAGAACTGTATTGAATATATAAGGAGAGAGAAAATAGCCTTGTCTTGTTCCTGCTTTAGTGGGATTGCTTTGAGATTTTCTCCATTTAGTTTGATGTTGGCTGTTGGCTTGGGGTATAATTGTCATTATTATATCAGGTATTGTCCATATATTCCTGATCTCTCCAGGACTTTTATCAAAAACGAGTGTTGGATTTTTGTCAAAGGCTTTTTCAGTATCTAATGAGATGATCATGTGTTTTTTTTCTTTCAGTTTGTTTGTATGATGAATGACATTCACAATAAGACAAACCAACAGTCTACAGAATGGGAAAAGGTCTTCACCAACCCTACAACTGACAGAGGACAGACCTCTAAAATATATAGAGAACTCATAAAACTACAGCCCCAAACCCTAAATAACCCAATTAAAATGGGGTTCAGAGCTAAAAAGGAATTCTCAACAGAAGAATTACAACTGGCTGAAAGGCACTTGAAAAATGCTCAACGTCTTTAGCCATCAGAGAAATGCCAATCAGAACAAATTTGAGATATGACCTTACACCTGTCAGAATGGCTAAGATTAAAAACAGAGATGACAGAGGATTAGGAGCAAGAGGAACACTCCTCCATTGCTGGGAGTGTAAACTTGTATAGCCACTCTGGAATACAATGTAGCAGTTCCTCAGAAAACTAGGAATCAATCTGCCCAAGGATCCAGCAATATCACTATTGGGCATATACCCAGAGGATGCACATTTGTATCCCAAAGGTATTAGCCCAACTATGTTTGCAGCAGCATTATTTGTAATAGCAAGAACCTGGAAACAACCTAGATTCCCCTCAACTGAAAAATGGATTAACAAACTGTGGTACATCTACACAATGGAGTACTACTCAGGAGTAAGAAAAAATGATATCCTAAAATTTGCAAGCAAATGGATAGATTTGGAGAATATCCTCCTGAGCGAGGTATCACAAGCCCAGAAAGATAGGCATGGGATGTACTCACTCATAAATGGACTTTAGAAAAAAAGCAAAGTATACACAAGCTGCAAACCACAACCCCTGGACAGCTTGGGATCAGAAGGAACTTAAGAGAGACATTCAGGGATTCGCCTAGGAAGAGAAAATAGAGAATATCTCCTTAGCTAATTGGGAGCACAAGAGGTCAAAATTAAGAAGAGGTGGGAAGAAATCATGACAGAAGGAGATGATTGAATGAGAAGAGCAATAAAGAGGGAGAAAAAGAAAGAGACGGAGATTTTAATAGAGGAAGCCAATGTAGGGTTGAAAAGAGATCGGGTACTAGGAAGACCCCATTCCCTTCAGAGGAACACCTAACCCAGTCCTAATATTAGGATGAGACTTGACTGAAGTGGATGCACCATGCTGAGCTGAACCACCTTGGGACTTCTTGCCATTTTAGGGGAAGGCATAGGGAGGCATGAGACTAAAGAATGACTGGGAGGGATTGGGAGAAGGGAAGGGAAGAGGAGCAAGGGGCTACATGGATAAAAATATTTTATTTTATAAATAAATAAAGAAAAAGAACTCAGGCCATTTTAATGTCTAGTTTCTTGAGTTATTTATATATTTTGGATATTAGCCCTCTGTCAGAAATGGATTGGTAAAGATCTTTAACTATTCTGTAGGATGCCACTTATTTGTCTTATTTACCATGCGCTTTGCCTTACAGAAACTTTTCAAGTTTCAGGAGATCTGATTTTATTGCTCTCAGAGTCTGTGCTACTGGTGTTATATTTAGAAAGTGACTCTTATACTAATGCATTCAAGGCTACTTTCCACTTAGAACTTAAGAAACTAAATGTCAAATACCAAATAACCCCAATTAAAAATGGAATACAGACCCAAACAGAGAATTCACAACAGAAGACTATCAAGTGGCTGAAAGATATTTAATGATTGTTCAACATCCTTAGTCATCAGGAAAATGCAAATCAAAATGACTGTGAAATACTATCATATTCCTGTCAGAATGGCTAAAATCAAAAACAGCAGCTTACTTTGGAGAGAATATGGAGTAAATTCTTTCACTGCTGGTGGGAGTATAAACTTGTACAACCATTTTGGAAATCAGTATGGTGGCTTTCAGATAATAGAGTCAATCTACCTCAACACCCAGCAATACTACTCCTGGGCATATACCCAAAGGATGTTCAATTATACCACAAGGACGCTTGCTCAACTCTGTTCATAGCAACATTATTCATGATTGCTAGAACCTAGAAACAACCTAATTGCCCCTCAACTAAAAAATGAATAAAGAAAATGTGGTACATTTATACAATAGAATACTACTCAGTCAGTAAAAACAGTAACATCATAAAATTTGTAGGCAAATGGATGGAACTAGAAAAAGCCATCCTGAGTGAGGTGACCAAGACTCAGAAAGCCAAAAATGCTATGTAAACACTCATAAGTGGATATTAAATGTAAAACAAATGGTAACCAGTCTACAATCTACAACCCCATAGAAACTAGGAAACAAAGAGGAGCCTAAAAGGGACATTCATGAATTGTCTGGGAAAGGAAAATAGATAAGATCTCCTAGATAAACTGGGAGGGGAAAAGGAGAGGAGATGCAGGATGAGAACATGAGGGAACTGGATAGATGAGTATGGGAAGAGACAGAGAGGGAGAGCAATGAAAGAGATATCTTGACGGAAGGAGTCATTATGGGGTTACAGAGAAACCTGGTGCTATGGAAATTCTCAGGAATCCACAAGGATGTCACCAACTAAGAGACTAGCAATAGTGGAGAGGGTGCCTGAACTGGCTTTCCCCTGTAATCAGATTGGATTGGTAACTACACTAATTGTCATCATAGGTTCTTCGTCCAGTGAGTGATGAAAGCCCACGCAGAAATCCACAGCTAGGCAGGGAGCTAAGCACCTAGAGTCCAGTTGAAGAGGAGGAGGAGATAATGAATGAGCAAAGCAGGTCAAGATCATGATGGGGAAATCAATAGAGACAGCTGACTTGAGCTACTGGGAGCTCAGGGACTCTGGACGGCCTGGAAACCTGCAGGGAACTGAACTAGACCCTCTCAATGTGGTAACAGTTGTGTAGCTTGGTCTGTTTGTGGGGTCTCTGGCAGTGGGACCAGATTATTTATCCCTGGTGCATGAACTGGCTTTTTGGAGCACATTCTCTAGGGTGGGATACCTCGATCAGTCTTTATGCAGTGGGTAGGTGCTTGGACCTGCCTTAACATGATATGCCAGACCTTATTTACTCCCCATGGGAGGCCTTACATTCTCTGAGGAGTGGGTGGAAGGTAAGATAGAGGGAAAGTAGGGGGGGAGAAGAAGGGGAAGAGAGAAGGAACTGTGGTTCATATGTAAAATTAAAAACATAACTATATATATATACACACATATACATGTATGTATTTTAGATAGATAGACAGACAGACAGACAGACAGATAGATAGATAGATAGACAGAGAGATAGAGAAATCTCAGGCAAATGCTCCACATATACAAAATGCCCCATATGCATCACCTATTAAAGGACAGCATATTAGATATGTTTACTGTTCTCACCAATGTTCTCAGTTGTTCCATTTTTCACAAATTAATTTGGTTACAAAACAAATAAACTCCCATGTGCCATATAACCATATAAGGTACAAGAATGAAAAATAATTTCATAATTTTAGAGAATTCAATGAGATTTTTGTCTACACATGATAAATACACTCACTTTTTTTCTGTGAACTCATGTCTATCTATCTATCTAGCATTGATTTATCTATTTAGATGTATATCTATCTAGATGTGTATCTATTTAGATGAATACAGACAGATACATAGATATGTATAACAATGTATATTCATATATACATAAATATTTATGCACACATTTTTATTCTGTCTTAGATGACCTTTTTTCTATGATGTAAAAGAGTTTAAAGCAGACTATAGACTTGCCAAAGATGGATACAAATTTTCTTAGAGACACCTGCCTACCTCTATACCTTTCTCCCTGTAGCCCTACAGATGAAGGCTGATCACCTGTCATGAAGCCACTGGAAATGAACTCAACAGCACATTAAGAGGATCACACAGTATCAAATAGAAATTAGATCTGATGCAAGGATAGTTCCACATAAATAAATCAATAAATGTGACACGCTGAAATAATAGGATGGAGTATCAAAATCCTGGGAGCCTCTCAACAGACACAAATGCAGCAACTTTTCATGGCAAACTCTCAGCACATTGGGGATAGAAGGTTCCTCAATTTACTAAAGACCATGCATAACATGTCCACATGTAACATTATATTCAGTGATGAATTATGTTACCATCCACAAAATGTTCATGCGAAATCATGATTAGCTTGGGTTTCCAAATGTTTCTGACACAATGTCTGTAGTAAGATGTCAATATGTAATTCAGGATATGTGTGTGTGTGTGTGTGTGTGTCTAAACTAAGTTGTCATGAAACAAATATTTCTCTAGTACACACTTAATGTTTTGTTTTCTTTCTTGACTTATTGCTGTTTTGCCTTCCCTTTCTTTCCCCTTTCCACCCTTCCTTACGTTCCTTCCTTATTTTGCTGTTCATTTCTTTGTGTGTCAAAATCCATTGAACAGATTTGATAATCTACTTAAGTCCTCATTAAAACAACTGAAATACCTTCCAAATTTGGAAAATAATAACAATAAATTGTCATAAATTAAAACTTATTGCATATTTTTTAATAAAATTCTCATTTTTTCCCAAAATTCTTATAGCCAAGACAAGAGGATCAGCTACCACAGTGTTTATTATAGGTTTCTGAGAATAAAGCTCTGCTTCAACAATAATTACCCTATCAGAAAGCCTCAATTCATAAAGCATTTAGTTATTTGGTGCTCATGATGTAAATGTCACAGTTCAAGTACTTGATGGAGGAAAATATTAAATGAAGTGCACTTGTTTTGAAGATAATTTCATTTAACATCACTAAAGTAGGGCATAATTAAGTTATTCTGTCATACAAATTGATGGAAGCTTTAAATAAGTAACAGCTGGCTACCCCAATGATGGAGCAACTGCAGAGAAGCCCTTAGCAAGGACAGCTGTGCATACTGAACCCACACAGTATGCTAATAGGCTTTTATTATGGCTAAGAAAAAGAGCTGGGATGAAATGATATCCAGGGACGCAAACATTCCATCATGTCCATACAATTTTTAGCATCCATTCTATACAATTCAGTATTAATATTAAAAACCTACACTTTTCATTACTGTGGTCAAAGTGATTCTTCTGTGCAGATAAGTCAGTCTAAGAGAGTGATTACATCTGCACAAAAGTGCACTCATTGTTTTTATTTTAAATAAAATTACTTCCTTTAATTAACTCACAAACATCATACTGCTACTTTAAAGCAATCACTAAAATACTTTCCATTTCAAATACTTTCCATTCCTCCAAATATATACATCTCAGCCACCTTCAGAACAGCTACAATAGCCATTTTAAAGCAATGGAGCCTATTCAAACAAAATAAAAATTATATTTATTCTTCATTTTTATATCATATTTTTTAATTAATGTTAAAATCATTTCAAAATATATTTGTTTCCTTTAAAACTTTGACACAACATTTTTCATGAAGTTACATTTTCAATAACCACTGAAGTTATTGAAATGTTAAGGTATTATAATTAATCTTTGTAAAATGTAAGTGGCAGGCTTTGAAACTCCGTCCCCATCCAGAGCAGAAGTGGCATTAAAAATACTGAATTTTCATGGAACTACTGCTTGATATCAAACTTTTAAGGTTTAATTATTTAATATGTATGTGTGTCTGTGCACATGAATAAAGACACACACAGAAGCCCGAAGAATGTGCCATATCTCCTGGAACTAGATTTAGATAGTTAAAGAGTTTCCATACTAGTCCTGGGAACTGAACCTTGGTCTTCTATAAGATCGGTTAGTCTTTGTAGACACTGAACCACCTCCAGCACCCTCTTTTCAAACTTTTTAATGTTACCTGATTTCAGTAATAGAGCAGGAAATTATAAATTTGCCTAATACATTCATTTATTGTCGGTACATCAGAATTGTTTTAAATCATACTTTTTTTTGGAACTTGAAATCATTTTGGGGTGGTTACCTCATTCATTCTTTGGACTACTATTTTACTGCATCATTTATTAAGCAAGGAAGAGGATTTTGGCAGCAAGGTAAACAGCACAAATCTAACAAGTGAATAGCATCACAGGTGGTGGTGTGTTCGTCTTTATCAGTAACTGGTTTGTGAACTGAATAGTAATATCTGAGAAAGAAGAGTAGGGAACCTTTGAAGGATCCAAGGACTGTGAACGTGCTTGGTCACCAAAGGGACTTGAAGAACAATTTAACCCATTTTTTTCTGCAATATATTTTTAAATGTTTTTTTCTTCTCTCGTACATTACATCCTGACCTCAGTTTTCCTTCCCTCCACTCCTCCCAGGTGCTGCACCTCCAAATTCACTCCTCCTCCAGTCTTCCCAGGAAGTCAACTGAACCCAGCATCACAAGTTACAGTAAAAGGAGGCACAAATCCTCATATATATTTAAGCGAGAAACGTCAGATTGAAGAGCTAAGTCGGCAGCCTTTCGGTCCTCCAGTCCTTTGCCTGCTTACAGATGTTTATGTATACATAAATGCTTCTATTTAGAAGGGCTACTCCACGATATTTACTCCATGATAGAACATTCATTTAGAAATAATAAAAAGACACTGTATGTTCAAAAAGCATGTTACAAAACTATCTTTTCAAAAAGCATTATTAAATTGTGGTCATTTTGCTTCATTTTTGTAATGTTCTTTCATTCCTAGCTTAATAAAAGATAATTGGTCTTTTTTTTATTTTCTCCTAGAATTAATGTATTAGGTTTTTTTTTTTACTTAAAGTTATTATGAAAACTAAGGCTAACACAAATAATAAGATTGAGAAATGAAAAAGTATTTTAATAACCTTTCCCAATAATTATATTTTTATATTACCAAGTTATTTGACTGTGGTAGTTCTTAAAGGTTAGATGTGATGAAGAATCCCAAACAATACAGGTGACCTTTCTATATACAACTGTATCAACAGCTATTTTGCACTTTGAATGGATTTTTCATTTGGCATCTTTGTATTCACAATAATTTTATAACATTATACAAGTACCAAGGGGTGAATACTCCTTCATTAGGCAACATAAGCTTTCTTATTGACATATTTCATTACATCATGCTCCAAATTTTACATTGTTAATATTACTATTAATCTAACTAGAACATTTTTTAACAAATAGAGAGTTATTAAACACATGGTGATAGCATAAGTCTTTCAAAAACCTGTTTTTCTCCCTGAAAGCTACAATTCCATCATTGGAAACAAACACTGCTAGTTATTTTCCTCAAAGTGACAAGCTTGGCCCAATTTTCAAGGAAATGTCTGCCTTATACCCAAGTTTGAATAACCATAATTTATGTGTCAGTCATTCTATCAAGTAAAAATGCCAGTGAAAATAGTTACTAGTTCAGCTGTTGCTTAGCCTTTTAAGAACCTGAAACAGTCGTAATTTTTGGCATGAGAAGCATTTTTTTTTTCATGATGTTGAAACCTGGTAAAATTAGTCTTTAAAAAAGTCATAATTTTGACTGCTTTATCAATATCACTTACCTGAAATAGGGTTGTTTAAAATCCTATTCTTGAGAGTAATGGTTCAGATCTATAAGCCAGTAATCTGGAGACTGAGGCAGTAGTAGTTACATTTATGAAGTAAACCAGGCCTCATCATCATCACTGAACTTTATACTCAGTTCTATACTGTTTGTAATTTTATTCAGGAATAAGAATTGTCTCCATATGTAGAATGGTAGTTCACCAGATTGAAGACTAAATTATAATTTTTCTACTTTTTTTACATTTGTCTAGAAATATGTACATGATAATGGTGATGCTAATATTTTGAATTCTATATCATTATTTCTAAGAAAGTCAAAAACCTATTGTATACTATGACAGAGAAAATATTTTATATAAGTTATTTTAGACATATTTGATGTTAGATAGCTCATATATTTGAAAGACATACTGTATTTGCTAGAGAATACCAATTAATAAGCATCATTTAGAACATGGAAACATTATGTTATATGATGCTGCTTTATGCAGTGAGTAGAACTAAGACTAGACATGAAGATGGAAAGTAAATCTTAACATTTCCACACATTGGAGACATATCTTTATAGCAGCCATAAAACTAATCTGAGCCCCAGTAAAAGACTCCCCATGCTGTAACATTTAAATGAGAAATTTATTTTTGAAAAAAAATAATTATCACTAAGAATATGTTGATATAACAATTGCCCTGGGCTCCCACACTGTTTGTAAACCATTATCAACTTTAGGGTGACTAAATGAGCATTCCAGAACCTAAGAGAACTTGACACAGTTGAAATATAATGGAAAATTAAGTCAAATAGCTTGAGGTACCTAGCATACCATATAGAAAGAACTGTTTGCATATTGGTAAAACTCTATGTGTGCATATATTCTGTATGTAACACATATAAAAAAGGGCTGTGTAGTTCAGTATTAGTGGTCTATCCTGGAAAGCTTTAAAAAATACAAAGACAGAAAAGGGAAAATCTTATATCACCACTGAGAAAGTGGTATCATCCTTAATTTCTTTTTCAAAATTCTAAACATTTCTTATCTTTTAAATTTTTATCCTCATCCACTGCTTCTGTTCGCTATTTTCTGAAAACTTCCCTTGGTTAAGTCTTTGTGTTAGATGCCCAGGTGTCTGCTAAACACTGTTCTGGATATGTTTTTGAAGGTGTTTCTACACAAGAGCAGCACTTGAATCCCTAGAGTGCTAAAGCAAATTAATCCTTAGCAATGTGGTGGGACATACAAATGTTCAAAGGCAGGAATAGAACAAGGGGAAATTCTCTCCATCCTCTGTCTTGTGACTAAGGACATTCTTTTGCACTCATACACTGGAGCTTCTGGTTCTTAAACTTTAGATTCAGGATGTTTTTTTTTTTCTTATTGAGATTTTTTATTCCTTAAATGATTAAATATATATATATATATATGTGCTGTGTTATTCTACAGAATTAACAATTTCATGATAATCCTCTTTAAATTCCCTATCCATGGTTCTTTTTTTGTGTGTGTGGGTGTTCAGCTTTCCCTCTGATCTTTTTTCCCATCCCTGTATATCCTTATTCAAGGTCCCTTCCCCCTCCCACCACATCAGGTCATTTTTTCTTCTCCACAACTCCCCATCCCCTCCCTGGGAACTTGATAGAAAAGAAAGTGGGAAATATACTTCTACGAATTGACACAGGAGACCACTTCCTAAATATAACACCAGTGGCACAGACACCAAGACCAATAATCAATAAGTGGGATCTCCTGAAGCTAGGAAGCTTCTGCAAAGCCAAGGACACTGTCAATAGGACAAAATGACAGCCTACAGAATGGGAAAAGATTTTCACCAATCCTACTAGTGATAGAGGAGTGATCTCTAAGATATATAAAGAGCTCAAGAATCTAGAGCCCAAAACCTTGAATAACCCAATCAAAAAATGGGGTACAGATCTAAAAAGGGAATTCTCAGCAGAGGAAGTACGAATGGCTGAAAGGCACCTGAAAAAGTGCTCATCATCTTTAGCCATCAGAGAAATGCAAATCAAAACAACTTTGAGATACCACCTAACACTTGTTAGATTGGCTAAGATAAATGGCACAGATGACAGCCTATGTTGGAGACGATGTGTAGCAAGGGGAAACACTCTTCCATTGTTGGTGGGAGTGTAAGTTTGTTCAGCCACTTTGGAATGCAATATGGTGGTTCCTCAGAAAATTGAGAATCAATCTCCCCAAGGACCCAGCAATACCACTTCTGGGTGTATACCCTAAAGATGCACAGTCACACTCCAATGGCATTAGCTCAACTATGTTCATAACAGCATTATTTGTAATAGCAAGAACCTGGAAACAACCTAGATGTCTCTCAATTGAAGAATGGATTAACAAACTGTGGTACATCTACACAATGGAATACTACTCAGTAGTAAGAAAAAATGATATCCTAAAATTCACAGGCAAATGGATGGATTTGGAGAATATCCTCCTGAGCAAGGTATCACAAACTCAGAAAGATAAGCAGGGGATGTACTCACTCATTAGTGGTCTCTAAACAAACAAACAAGAAAAAAAGTCAACCATGCCCAAGCTGCAAACCACAACCACTGAACAGCTTGGGATCAGAAACATCCTGGACTGACCCTTCGGACTCCACTCCAACTATAGGGACACCTGACTCACTCTTGAGGGAGGGGGGACAAAACTGGATTTTCCAGGAGTGGAGACTGAACTAAGCATTATTGGGTCATTGGGTCATTGGGCCAGTGGGACCATAGGACTGTCTGCTGCCAGCCTAGATCCAGGACTTTTAATCAATGAATTACTTCCCTCTAATTCTTGGACACTGGGTTTTCTGTTTGTCCATTTTCAGATGGCAGATGGGTGGGTCTTCTACTCTCCAGAATTACATGAGCAATTCTTACACAGACATTCTTTTAGTTCTTAAGTATATGTAGTATTGTTCCAGCTTGTATTAATAACTCTGACAAAGAATTTTTACCAATGCACTGTGTTCTCTTATCCAAGTTCCTATAGGTGCCCACCATCTTCCATCTTCTCTTCAGCCAGGTTCTTGCTAAAGACACTATCTTCCATGCAGACCAAGATGCTCTTGACTATGATAGCAACATAGTGCTTACCTCATTATTTTATCAGAAAACCACCATAGTAGAAACATAAGCCTCAGAAACTTCTGGTAGTCAAACCTGCATGTTATAAGTTGGTTCTATCTAAGCACACGGTCCATTTCTTAAACTTCAATGGAAATAACCATACACAGAGGTAACTATGCTGTGGACAATTGTTCTGGTTTTCTGTTACTCAGACAGACAGGTAGGTGACAGGTGTATGTGTGTAAAGAGGTCTCAAAAAGCTGCAGACTGATCAAATATGTACTATGTTGATGCTCCTTTGCTTCCTGCCCTGCCTCACTGCTCTTCCCACACACTTGCTTCCAGTATTCCTTTCCTTGTTCCTCCCTTCTTTGCCTCAGGCTTCTGCTTTCAGTGAAACTCAAACTCAGACAGCCGTCACTTTTTATGGAACCTGCATGATATATTAAAGACTCTTCAAGTAAATGATTTCTATCTAATTCTGGAACATTCTTGGTAGGTTCCTACTTTCAGAACAGAATGTAGTTTTATTTTAAAAAGTAGTTTTGTTATATGTTAAGAGTCAGAGAGCTAATTCATATTATTCAGGATATGAAAACTCATAGAACCATTCAACTCTAACTTAGACTTTTTCTCTTATATTATGGTACTTTCATGAACAATTAGAAATGAACTTTCATCCCCCCTACATGTCTTACCATAGAAAGAATATTTCGAGCAATTAGAGAGGTTTCTATAATCTATGTTTACTGTTTATCCTATAGTTTGAAAGCTTCTGATCAAACTGATTCATCTTAAAATTTGAGCAGTAAGAGATGTCCTACAAATCCACATTCTATGTTGATAGTTACAAAGCCTAATGTGCTATTTCACAAAAACTGCATTTCTTTCTCTATAAACCCTAGAAAATTTCCTCAATGTAGCCCATCTTCTGCTTTTATTATAATGAAATTTAATCCAACACTGTTATAAATGTTTGGAAACTAAATTAGTCCTAAAATACTGTAGATCTATGTTCTTATGGTTAACAGTCATTTAAAATGAAATGGATATTGTTGTTTGTCATTTGTGTTTTCATAAAACTTTTATGTGCCTCTTCAAGGAACTTTAGGAAAAAAAAAGATTACTCACAAATTTAGAGTCCTTGCATTTTATAAGTATGTAAAACTAAATGCACAAAACTTTTATGCAAAATTTTGTACTATTAGAAAAAATAAGGTCATATAAACAGCCAAGTACTAGAAGCAAAAACCACATATATTTTACTTCATTCTCCTTTTATAAACCTTAACCAATTTAACTTACATTTCTAACTCACAGGTATCTTGTGTTTAAAATCAGATTAATATTAGAAGTGCTTTTGAAAATAAAATATCAGTTGGAAATAATTTAGCAATATAAGAAATTAATATATCTGTGGATGAGGAAGTCTCATTACATACGTCTACTTTCAATACATTTCAGAACACTTTAATTATTCACACTGAATTTTATATTTCCACTATACCTTATTTCTCATTTGTTCTTATAGCATCTACATCTAAACAGATAAGTTGATCTCAGAAAGAAAAAAAAACAAATACAAACATTTTTTCTTTCTTTGTAAAATATTAATTATGGTGAATTTTTGCAAGGGTTATAAAGCAATTATGAAGAATTTTTATGAGTCAGGCATTGTACTCGAAACATTACATTCATTATCTTATTGTAACATAATCCATTTACAGCCCATGAGGTGAGTAATATACTTTATGCAGTCTATACCTGAAGAAACTTAGACTCCAGTGGTGAGAGATCTCTAGCTGCAGCACTAACACCTTGATGCAGCTGGTCCCTAACTCAGCTTGCTTCTCCCCTGTACCCTTGTTCCTTCTAATTTGCTCACCCAGTTTCTCTATTAATAGGCTAGGTTTGCATCAACTATGCGGTGATATATCACTAAGCTCCATTGCCCTTCTGAAAACTGAATTAGCCCACAGTTTGAATTTATGCATATTTGTTAGGTTGTACATGTTGATTCTGGGAATAGAACTATACTTTATACTTTTAAAGGTGTTTCTTGCATATAAATCTCAAAATTAAGTAATTCTATTAGGAGAACTTTTTCCTTATAAAAATTGGTAGGTAGTCTAACAGTAACATGAGTAGAGTCACAAATAAACATTTGGAGATGAGAAGTCAAGGTGTAGGTGCCTCTTCTCTACTTCCAAAATGTGGTCCTGGGGATGGAATTCAGCGTGGTGCACTTGGTGGCGGGCGCCCTAACTCACCAAGTCATCTTACCTGCCCATCCAGTAGATTCGACCTCAAAATGAAAAACAAAAATTATCTTCTCCTAATTAAATTATTCTACTATAAAATTTCCTGCCCCCTTTTTGTCTAAGTGGTTTAGGTAATATTAATAATATATCTAGTGTAGAAAATGGATATTAAAGGCATCTAACTTAAAGGGGGGGGCTCTGTCACAAGATGCATACCTAGGACTCCCAGCAGGAGGGACAGAACACTCCAGATCTAGTACAGAGCAAAGAGAAGAAGCTGAGAGGAAGACAGTGACCTTCAGGCAAAGGAGATTGTCTTTCAGAGCTTTGGTAAGGATTTTCTGAGACATAAGAGAGAAGTCAGTACCAAAGATAAACAGGAATGTGCTAAGAGAGCAATTAGCATCTTTCCCTGAAGAACAAAATTTAGCACAGGAAGGGGCTATTGAAAACTTGTGTGGCAGCCTCTTTGCGAGAATTAAATAAGCAGATGGCCAATCACACAGGCTTACAGCTGTGCTTCTTTGACTATGGCAGCATGAGTAGGACACCAGACACTAAGATCCATCACTTACTAGCTCTGGGACCTTGACCAGGCCTCTCGCCTCTACCAGGTGGCTTTCTCATTTCTAAGTTGAAATTATAGCCACTTTAGAGCTTTCCATTAGAAACTCTATCTGGAGGTTTTCCTAAACTATCTCCTGCCCAGCCATCTCCTGTATGTTCCCCACTCGGGGAGGGTGTGTGATTTATCTGATCACTGATGTAAGGCAAAGAGTGTGCCCTTGAGCTCCTTGCAGGGTCTCTTCTTTGGAATCAGTTGCTGTAGGAGACATATCAGGCTCTCTGCTACTGCTGTCATAAGGATCCTTGTCCTCTGGCATGATCGGCAAGTGAAGTCTAAGCCCTGAGTTCTTCTATTTTCCTCTCTCATAATGAGTTTCGAGAATCAAACTGTAGGGACACTCAAGGAAAGGCAGTATTACCAAGGCAATGAAAAGCTCTGGAGTCCATAAAGATTTCATTGTCGGTAGTACAAGGTCTCAACATTGTTATAGCCAAGATCACCTCATTCAAATAAATGGGTACACAACTAAAAACTGTGTGATGCAAACATAATCTTATAGCCTCTCAGCAGACCATCTTCAAAGTAATTTACAAAGTCATACCTCACAGCTGTGCTGGTTTATAGTAGCCCTAGCTTCTACCACACCTTTTACTCTTACACACTCATGCCTTGTTCTTATAATCTATATTTTTATCTTCAGCAACAACAACAACAAAAAAACAGTCAAATTTGCATGTTTGTCTTTTAAAACAGTATCAGTCAAATTGAAAACCATAGTATAAGTCTGGCATGGTTGGTAGCTCAAGACTTTAATTGAAGTACTCAGGAGACTGAGACAGGCAGATATCTGTTAGTTCAAGGCCAGCCTGATCTACAAGGCAAAGACAAGTTCCAGGGATACATAGTGAGACACTGTCAAACAAACAAAAAGAAAACTATGGTATTGTTGTGCCCCAAAAAATCACCAGAGACAATGAAGTCCTTTTTTTTTTTTTTTTTTTTTTTGTAAATGGGTAGATCATAAGAGTGAACATGAATCGGAGAGGTCTGATCATTGACTTTGATGGGGTACATGATGTAAAATTATATATATATATAATAAATTTAAAAAAAATTATGAGTCATGCAACAAGGACCTTTTTCTGGCACACAGGTGTGACAGTGGTCAGAGAAGATGCCGCCCCTTTATGAGCTGGGTTTTTAAGGGCAAAAATCACAAGGTTATACATCAATTGGGGTCTTTTAGTACAGATACAATTCAATTAGCTCATCTTTTGGGGGGATTTTTAGACTTCTGCTATCTTAGCCGGCTGTTTGCCAAGCCCTTTCCTTGACTACTTCCTGGGTTGGGTCTTTGCAGGCTATCTCCTTTCCATGGATAATTAACTGTTATCAGCCCCTAAGCTACCTGTCCTGTTTGACCTTTGTTCCTATTCAGACCTCAGGATTGTCCTGAAGCTGGGAACTTTTGCTCAAAAATGGAGGTGCTTCTGTGATTCTTCAGTATAATATGCTAACAGAAAGTATTTCGATGAGCCCTCCTATTTGGGTGAGTCCTTCCCTTCTGAGGTAGATAAAACAGGTAATATTCTGAAACTGTGTTCTTTGAATTTCCAAGAAATATATATATTTAGCTGTCACAAAAAATAAAGAAAAATATATACTTCAAATCTTCAAAAATAGAATTTTCATACACTTCAATGTCTTTAGTAGTGATTCATAATGCAGACATTAAATTGTACTTTTCTTGAAAGCAGGTTGATATTGTGCTGGCCCAGGGCACTAAAATCACAAAATGCAACATTTGAGTATGTGGACAATGTTTTCCCCTTGAATAAAACTTAACACTTGGAAATGATATATATCTGGTTAAAGTAAATGACTGCCAATAAAAAGCATGCTCCACTAATTTTACAGCATAAATAATTTTATGTGAGCACTTGCTAATGGCTTCTTTTTTATAATAGCAAACAATTTAAAAAAATCAGCTAAGTAAACAGAAACACTATTTAAATATTATATAGCCATTTTTTCAAGTGTATATGGCCCATTATAATAATAAAAAAGTACTTGTAAACTTTGCTATAGCACTGAGACAGTCTTTGGTTCAAGGCCAAGAAAGAACCCTGGAGAAAAATGTGACTCTGACCATTCCAAATAAAGGACTCAGTGAGGCATCAGAAACCTGTTTGCTCTAAAACTAAGGTCAGTTTGCAGAGTCTTCAAACAAAATTGTGTTACAGCCAGCTGAGCAAGCTGAAGTCAGCTCCTACCAATTGCAAAGTCAATGACTTGTATTAGAATTCAGTACAGGAAGACCCAGAGTCCTGTGTCTTCTATTTTATAGTTATAATCTTACAAGAAATACCATCTTGAATAAGATTTTTTTTCCTTCCTGCAAAAAGGAAGTGAAAAATTACACACAAACTTCATATATGAGACCCATGAGTTCTAAGGACACCCAGTGATGTTTCCTGCATTCATTACACAGACAGAATCAAGCCTCCATCCTTATTTCCTTCATTCTTCTCTAAGGAATATATCAGTGACTCCATCAATGCATTCAGGAAAGTTCTCAGGTTTTATGATCCATAGTGAAACCGTGACACATGATATCAACTTTGCTGAATCAAGAACATTTTGGTGGGGCAAATTTTCTTGTGTATTTTTAACTATATCTGTAATTTATCCATTTATTTTTCTGCATGTAAATCTCTAGGTCTGTTTCACTTACATCATTTGACCATTACTATCTCTCTGGCTTTGGAGAAGTCACTGTAGCCCAAAAGTACATGTCATCTACTTAGGGGCAGTAGCATAAGAAGTTGTTTTCCTCTTCTTTACTCTCCATTGCTCTGGTAAAGACTATGACCAACAGCAACTTGGAGAGAAAGGACTCACTTTGGTTTCTACATTCCATCCATCATTGAGAACAGCCAGAACAGCACTCAAGGCAGCAGTCTGGAGTCTGGAATTAAAGTAGAGCCAAGGAAGGGTGCTTCTTACTGTCTTGCTCCCCAGGCTTATGGACATTGACATAAGAGGTGTCAGAACAACCAGCCCTGGAGCAGCAGGTCTCTCAGTGGGCTGGGCCTTTCCATCCCTCACATCCTAGCCTACAACCCATTCTGATAGAGGCATCCTGTCAGTGGTGGACCCTTCTTCCCTAAATGAGTCCATTTGTGTCAACTGGGCAAAATACCTAGCCAGTATATTGGGACACTCCAGGTAACCCGAGCAGTGTTACTCACCTCACTTGCTTTTTAAGGTATTACCACCAAGAGTCTTTATATGGACATTTTCTTAATCTCTATCAAGTGAAACTTTGATCTTACAAATAAATTATATTGTATACTGAATATATATCTGAAGGTTATTCATAGAATAAGATGTGTTTCTGCTGTCCCCAACTAAATTTTCAGCCTATTTGGAATAATACTGTCTCCATGGAGAAAGCATGAAATAGGACAATATTAAATACTATGTACACAAAAGGAATTTAAGAAATGTTGCACATCATGGCAATCAGGAATTTCAGCATCTGTGCAAACCAGATGAGCACATTCTTGATGGCCTGAAATAGAAGCAGCAATATACAAAGACAACACAGGTGCATCTGAGAAATGTTACCAATTATTACAATTGCACTCTATGCTTTAACTTTATATTTGTTACTTCTATTATAAGCATCTTATAAACTCTAAATACAAAGAAACTTAGTTGCAGCCAGTTTAAGTTTGCCATTTAAAGCAAAATAGTGTGCCAAGAAAATGTCTTTCCAACATGCCTGTTTCTTCCTCCAAATCTAGGATCTGTCAGTGGGCACAAGGACACTTACCTACCTCAGCATTTAAAATTGCATTGACCTAAATTTCCTCACTTGTAAATATGGATTGAACAGCCATTCTTATCATATGACCAGTGCATATATCCTTCTATCTTCTCCCACTCTCCTTCACATCAACAGCCTCAGTTGTAGTGTCCACCACACACATTTGGTTTGACCTGTTGTCCCCTGTCTACCATCATAACAACTCAGAAATTATTTTATAAACTTTTTTTTTGAATAGAACATTATGTTCTCTGAAAGTCTTACAATTTATCTGCAATTGGTAGAGGAGAAACAACATTTACTTGGCAGTTTGGGATGATGCTTTTGGAACTGGCATAACAACATGAATCTTAAATGACAACAACTGGTACCTGTACAGTGTTGAAATTTCATTTTGCAAAGCATGAGAGAAGAGAAATTAGTGTGTCAGACATGAAAGATGGTCAACAAGTGGCACAGGTCAGTAGAGCATAGGAAGGACCTCTGATTCTTAAAGAGAACTTCAAAGCTTAAGCAAAATTCAAGGTGCAAAGCAGCAGATTTGTAGATGAATACTAAGCAATCAAGATGAAGAAAATGAAATAAAAATCTTTACCCTGACACTTCTACTAGACAAGACAGGATATACATAGGAAATTTAGAAGCCCAGTACATTTATCTGAGGGTTAGAAGGTTCTGTTATGAGATGTAAGCTCTGGGGCATAAAGATTTCTGGTTCTACATCACTACAAAACAGGGCCATTAGTTCTTTGGCTCAAGACCACTGGCAGGGTCCTGAGGAGAGGAAGCTTGAGGCAACAGCACTGGTTGCCAGGACTTCATTGCAACAGCACTGGAAGATGTTTCTGGGAAGAACCCCAAGGCAACTGAAAAGTTCACAACAGAAAATACTCAGCAGCACAGGAGACATTGTGTCTCCAAAAAGGCAAAAATGGCACTGCTGCAGCCTCTGCTTGTCTGATTAATGAACTGACAATTGATATTAAATATTTCATACAGTAATTCAGTTCACTTTTCCACCTCACTTCTTCCCTGCTATATAGCAATATGCGTAAGCTTTACCGGCAGTACCTGCACAGGATGAACTCTAATGGACATAATGTAGCCATAGTGTCAAATTAGGCCTTTTATTATGTGAAATTTGATTATGGGTCATAAATTATGTATCTCTCTTATATTAACTGATGAAAGTAACTTGTTAATTAGAAGAAATCAAAGGTACTGACCTATAGTGAGGAGGCTCTTCTTCATTTCCTGCTGGCACAAAGTAGAATATCATGATGGGGATACAAAGGCATATTTATGGTTTTTAGGAATGTTTAACTTCTAAAATCCCACTAAAACAAATATAAACTTCTCGTCATTGGTAAAAACACATTTGGGAGTTATATAGAGGCCTGACTACATATTTTTCAGGCTATGAGGTTACTTTCTCTCTGAATTTGAAGCTCTGTAAATGTACCCTTCTGCACTTCAGTTTTTGCTGATGAAGCAGGCTTCTTAAAAGTTTCCTTTCTTCTCCTCCCTCTCCTCCTCCTTATTCTAAATGGGCTTCTTATAAACTTCATTTCTCCTCCTCTCTCTCCTTTTTCTTCTTGTGCTGATAAATTTTATATTTAATAAAATCAGCCTGGAATATTAGAGGACACAGTCATCTCTTCAGGCTTTTGTTTATTTGTTGGTTGGTTGTTTTGGTTTGTTTTGTTTTTGAGACAGGGTATTTCTATGTAACAGTCCTGGCTGTCCCGGGACTTGCTTTGTAAACCAGGCTGGCCTTGAACTAACAGAGATCCTTCTGCCTCTGCCTCCCAAGTGCTGGGACTAATGGCATGCACCAAGAAACTATTTTTTAAAGCTAGTTGAAATAGAGTTCTTAATAACTATATTAGTTTTAGTCTTTCTGGGTAGCAGAACACAAATCCTATGTTCCAATTGAAAATGTGCAGTTTGAGTGAAATCGTTTCCTCTGTTTACTTCCCTTATGACTCCAGTCATTAGTAACCACCACAATACTCTTTATTTCTATTTCTTAAGATGCAAAACTTACAACTTTTCTTTCTGCTTCATTTTTTGACTTGTTTTAGAATAGAAGGTAATGGAGAAAGGCATATACTAGGAAGAGGGAAGCAAATTCCTTTTTCTGAGGGGCAGTCAGCAATGTTCCATATCACAATAGAAGTATTTAGGCCCAATTATCACTTCTGGAGGAGCCTTGTACGTCTCTATTAAGAACTAACCCAATTAGTAACAGTCTTTTTTCCAAGATTGAACTCCCGGTTCTGGAGTCCTTCTGCAATCTTCTGGGGCATCAGAAGCATCTGCGTGGTTTTCCATTCTCTGAAAACCAATCCCAGCCTCTAAGAGACTCCTTTATCTCAGCAAGCTTGCTCATCCTACATCTGGTATTTAATCACAAGTTCACTCTGCAACTAGTTTCAAGGGTATTGCAACCTCCAATGTTTCCTTTTTGCCTTAGAACTAGCCAACAGATCTCAATTATTAAACTTACTATGAATTAAATTAGCACTTTCTCCAATATTTTATTGTTACAATATCTTTTCAAATCCCCTTTTAAGCTTTTCTCTAATACTTGTATTTGCTTTTATTTTCTTCTGTGAATGCAAATTGAGCAGAGTGTGCATGAATCAAAAATCCTCCTGCATTCAGATAAACAGTGTCATAAATTAACATTGACTTATTTGATGTTTAAGAACTTCTTGGTGTTACTTCAAATGGAACAGACCACAGTCCTACAGAAGCTATCTTTACCAAGTGGCTTGCTTATATCTACAGATGCTTAGGTCTTCATCTTCCTGTTTTTAATAATTAACTTTTAATAAATTTATTGCAATATAAATTAGATTCAGTTATATGACTCAAAGTTATATTTACAGTATACTTAATTACACAGATATACGCAAACACACACATATAGATCAGCTCATTACCAACACCAGGACCTACATATCATGTAAGAACACTGCAATCACATGGTTCTTTCTAAAGCATCAAAGACTTAGAACCATGTTCCTGTCCAACAAAGAGCATTTTAAGTTGGTTGTGTCAGTGCATGTATAATAGCTAGACTATTTTAAATTAAAATTATAGTTGTCATTATAAATTTTATCTCCATTTTGGATGTAAAATAACTTGATATTTATAGCCTATTTATTAGTCTTATATATAAATAGGTTATAAATATATATATATATATAAACTATGTTATGAAAATTCTAATTTACCATACATATATGTATTTATTTGGGTAAAAACATCAAAAATTCCTACTTCGAGCAAACTAACATGTTAAATACTAAGAATATCAAGAAGAATCTAGCATGACTCATTCAGTCAACTGTCATACAAATTAAGTTTGATGGAGATAAGAGGAAGAAGAAAGTAGATTCTGGTGTCCCATGAGGTCATATATTGTCTACACACAAATAATGAAGAGTATGACCTAATAGAAAGGAGGTCAATGACAGTAAATCTCATGATGGCCAAACCTAACTGGAGTTGAGGGTTGAAGAGAGACAATTTTTGCTATGAAGTTGAAGGCAACACAAAGTCTACGATGACTAGTCTCCTGACAAGCTTCCCCTCTCACAACTCTGTGTAAGGAACCTTGAACCTGTGTAAGGATTTGGGGAAGGACAGATTTTAGATGGCAGAAGCTATCAGTAAATTAGAAGATGAGCATAGATCATCTGCTAACATAGGTGATAACTTGCAGAGCCTTCACCCTTCCTGAGGAAACAGTATTGAGGTTATAATGGAAGATTTAAGAGGCTTCTGAAGAATGTTAGAACTGGGAGATTTTGCTAACAGAAGGCATGTAGGGAATAAGAGGGACAAAGGAGTTAATATTCATGGGCCAAAGGTTGTACCAGTGCCAGAGGTTAGACTTTAGGAAAAGCCCTCATTTCCATTCTTGGTTTGTTCTCTTTGGCATATTTTTCAGATGCATGAGCCATTTTGTTCAGATAAGAAATGCAGGGCTGGCACTTAAAGAAGAGGTCAGAAATAAAATAATAAGTCAGAGAAATAGCATAAAAAGAGACACTGTGAGAAATATACTCTCCAATTTAACTCACAAAAAAAGAAATAGTGTTTGGCACAGAGTAATAAATGTAAAAAAGCTTGACCAATTATTCTATAGCAGAGGCTCATTGCTGGTAATCTGTGTAGCCCTCCCTTATATAGCTTTTAATGCATTATAAATATAAATTGTGAGTCATGATATTAACCCAAAAGGCATTCAACTTAACTTTAATTGCATTGGGTCAAATTGGTATTCAAGAATGTTTGTATAATTTGTTGACCATTAAACTATTTGTGTTCTTTTATATTCATAGTCAGTGTTCTTTATAAAACCACAATGTTTAATTTTTCTAAATTTTAAAAATAAGTCATCTTAATTCTATATTTATTTTTATTATTATTCTATAAGTTACTTTTATTCGAGTTGTAAACAATCGTTATTAAGATATTTACTTGAATAATAGTAAGACTTTGCGCACATATCCAGTCATTTATAAATAAATCTCTAAAAGTTCTGCATGGTTTACTTATTTTTAACTTCAGGGAGAGTCATAAAAGTAAATACAATTATTTGAGTTTTTAAATCTCTTAGAAATGAATAAGGAGGTAGGGGTGTTATCTCAGTGGGTAGAGTATATATATCTAGCATCCCAAGTACCTGAGTTAAACTCCAAGCACTACAAAAAAAATAGTTCTTAAAAATACAATTTAAAGTGAGGGTGGAGCTATAAATTGATTTAAAAAAAAACAGTTATAGTAGTTGAAAGAACTTGGCTCTATGCAGAGGTACATAAAACATTGGCTGTCTGTAGTGAGATTATGTTATGAAAATAATGTCCCACCTACTAGTTTAATAAAAACTCTGATTGGCTGAAGGTACACAGGAAGGCTGGACAGAGCTACCAGACTGGGAACGCTCTGGGAACTTGAAGAGCTTAACACAGATGCCACAGAGTCGCTGGAGCTGCTAGGAGACACAGAGAAAGAAGATGAAATGCTGCTCTTAGAAAAGGTACAGAGCTGCATGGCTGAACAGGATAGGAGAGATGGGTTAGCTTAAGGGTAAAGGGTTTGCAAGTTATATGCCTGGGCCCTAGGCCAATCAGCATAAAATTAATATAAGCCTGAGTGTGATTAATTGAGACTAAGCCGGACAGAGAGTGGGTTCAAACCTCTGGACAAGACACTAAAGTCCAGGCCAGAAACCATTTACAGCTGTCCATAAATCAGTATTATAAAGTGACAGATTGCATTTGTAAAATATTTGGACTCTAAAGTTGTTGGTACTATAAAACAATCCATCATATATCCGAAGCCTCATTTGATCATGCTGATAAAAAATCAAGACTCTTAAGGTAACAATTCTTACATTAAGCAGCTGGAGTCAGAGAAATATTCACAAAGGCTGTCATGGGGTCTGGATAATTTTAGGTGCCGTCAGATGAGGTCAGACAAGTTCTACAAATCTAGCAAACTCATTGGGAGACTGAAAGCCCATGTCAGAGATTAGGTCTAGACAGGCAGAAAGTTGGCATCTGAGAACATGACATAAGTAAAAACTGCTTCATTGAAAAAGAACATGATGATGGGTCCAAGAAGACTGAAGGCAGGCCTGTGTAGGCCACCCGTGGGTAGTATGGATTTTAAGCATTCAGAACTCAGGTCCAGCAGCAGGGAACATTGTTATGGGTAGGATCAATGTCTATCTGATACAGTGCTTAGAAAGTGTTTAGAGGAGTTACTGGCTAGATTTGATTTACTTCTTAGAACAAGACCAGAAGCAAGGTTGGATTGATTTCAGTTACCATGCAACCTGTAGGAATTAGATAGGCACGGCTTTTCTTACCTGAAAAGAGCATGCCATTATAAGAGTTCGTGACTGCCTATTTGAGCTTTAGGGACTAGGAATGATTATTACCAGAATGAAAAAAAAAATTGAACAGATTTTTAATTTGATTACTTCAAGATGAGGAAAAGATGAAAAGCAGCTACTTATTCTTGAATGGATGCTATAGCAGTAAAATGTTAAGTCTATGTAATGATAAGCTAAGTAATGACATAGTAGAATAGGCTCTGTGACACTCTGCAAGGTCAGTATTCAAAATGCAAATGAGCCTTCCTCCAGGATCTGTTTACAGGAGAGAGAAAATTTCCAAAAGTGTCTGATTAAAGTATGAGAAAAAAACCTAAACTGCAGATAGTCTGTTTTTAATATGCAAATGTTCCCAAATTAGCATATGTAAAACAATACTAATTTTAAAGAGTAAACATGAATATTTGTACTTGACTTGTAAAGAAGGTTTGGCAAAATATTGACAGAAAAATAAACCTCTAGCTCATGCACTGAGACTGTTATACTGAAAATTCTACAGATTCTTATGTCCTGATTTTATACTTTTAAATAGAGCTTTATTCTTTCTATCTCATGAGTTGTGCTGGTAAGTTATTAGAGAATTCTCTTATTTCCAGTTTACTGATTAGTTAATACAGTTTAAAAACTGTAGGCATAAAAATGATGCTGACTGAATGCATACTTTATAACAGGTAGTTTAGGCTCCTCAATGTGGACAGTTAGGAAAGTAGGCATAAAGATCAAGTATAACGCAACATGTACTGATGACTGAGGCCTCTATTCCTCAAAGAACAGTCCCTACCTTCATGTTCCATGAAAAGGCCTTCATAGTCATCTACCACCCTCAATGTTCAGATTGTGGTTCTTGAACTTTATATAGAGAGGGACCACATTTCTTTAGCAACAAAGATTAGGTAAAAGTTAGGGAATGAGATTGAAGGAGGCTCCATCAGTCATTCAGAATAACTGATGCACATTTAACTTCTCTTTCTAAAGGAGTTGCTGATCTGGGAGGAAGTGATATGGGACTGCTAATCTTGATGTTCTTCCATCAGGAAGAAACACATCTGCAGCTGTCAGAATGCAGACAATGAAAACAGCGACCCTGCAAAGGGGTAACAGAATGGAGAAATTGGGTCAGAACTCACAGTGGTAAGATAAACATGAGTGGCTCTAGAAAAAAAAGAGAACTCACATGAGGCAATAATGTTCACATCATTAGCCTAGTGTTCCCTTCACGAATAAAAGTCCAAGCAAGCAAAATAAGATGGCCAAGTAACTTGTGTCCTGCAGAGGCACTTAGGGAATGTAAAATAGTAATGTGAGCATAACACTGGGTAGAAAGGGAACTGCAAAGGAAGATTTGAAGGAACACCTAGCTTTTTTGTTAAAGATTTCTTCTTTTTTTTTTTTTTTTTTTTTTTTTTTTTTTTTTTTTTTTTAGCAACCAGATATCATGATAATTTAGTGATAAATATTCAAATTCTGGAATATCTACAAATTTCAGTTTAAGATAATTTAATTTAAATTTTTGAATTTCATACTTCAAAAATAAGAATAGAGTATACTGAAAAACTAATCTAATCGATACATTAAGATATTGCTGTACATATAATGGAACTATATTTATCTACAAAGATAAAGAATAAATGCATCATTTGCAGGAAAATTTATGTTAAGTGAAATCAGTTAAACTCACAAAGGCCAGTATGGTATACTTTATTTCATATGTGTGATCTAGGAAAAACTAAAATACAAAGATTTGACATTAAAGAGGAAGTTACTAGAGATGTTGAAGGAGACAAAAGGGAAAAGGATTTAAAAATATAATAGAGAGGTAATATAAAAAGGTTTGAAAAGCATAAAAATTCCCTTACTTTATTTTTAATATAAAAAATATAAATTGTTGAAAAGTCAACACCATAGCAGAGAGTTATCATTCTCCCATTACCAATGTGATAATAATTACACCAGACTCAGTTTTGCTTTTGGGGTGATGAAAGCAGATCCGCCAGGAGTGGATGCTGAACTAAGCCACCTTGGGACCTCCTTGGGATCTCCTGCCCTTGCTGGGGAGGAGATAAACTAATGGAGAGAAGAGAGAGTGACTGGGAGGGGCAGGAGGGGGAAGGGAGTTTGAACAAGGGATACTTGGATAAAAAATATGACTTTATTCATAATAAAAAAAATTCTTTATTCATGCAAGAAGAGAGACACACGACCAGCTAAAACCAATGAGGCATGACAGAGGTAGCACTAATCTCATGGATCTTAGAGTTCATGCTCTATCCCCTCAACCTCTGCCATCATCTTCCAGATCGGTCCATGTCTCTAATGAGACTGTGTCCTTAGAAAGTCATCTAAGCCACATAAAGATTTCCATGACTAAAAACAAAATCTGTCTTTATGGAGCACTGAGCCTTGGGAGTTAGGCTGATACAATGTAACCTATTATCTATCTTTCCAATTTTATTTTATACATGAGATTTAATTTGATATGATATAAATAAGAAATTTTTAGAAAGATATCCCAAAATTTTTAATGTAAGTACAACTTTGGAAATGTCAGATGCTTTATGAAAATTCTTATTATAATCATAAAATGCTTTGTAATTGCATACGAGCTTGCTCAGGTGATATCAGAACAAGATAAAACCTTATTAAATTTGAAATTAAAATATTTTTACAAGTTTGATAGTATATATCAACTATTTCCTTCCATTATAGTACAGGGTTTTCATTACTAACTTTCCCCTGATTACTACTTTCATAGAAAGAATTATATACATATATATATTATAACATTTATATATAATGATTTTGTAGATGACTGTTTTACAGTTAATGCTTAAATAGACATCTGAAAATCACTTTTAATATATTTAGTATATTTTAATATACATATTTATATATTAAGCATATTTAATGTATAAAATAATTATTTTCAAATTATTCTTCCTAAATTATATATGATAATAAATAAAATTCTATCTTGTCAGTTAATTAGTTCTGCTTTTATTTCTCTAGGATATGTAGCTAGTGTTTATACAAGAGTAGTAAATGTGTGCCAGAAATTTTATGAAAGTATCCTAGAAAATAATTTTGTCACCACTAATGTCCAAATAACTAAGATTTTGTTACTAACTCTTATGCAAATCATCACATTCAAATGCTTGCAAATGAAGATAACTAGTAGGGAAGCCAAATTATAAAGCCCTTCATATCATGAAGGAAAGATGAACATCTTCACTTATGCAGCTAGAGACATTCATCAGTTTCTAGCCTCCAAAGCAGAGTAATGAATATTTGACAAACAAATCTTGTCACCAATTAGATTGCATGCTGATGGATGCAGGCCACCCTTTACTAGGACTAAAACTGATCTGTTGTAAAAGCAGACTCATAGTCATATAACACCTACAACCACACTGTTTGCCTCTGATCGTCAACCAACTTTCAAGTGGTAACTAACATATTTTGTAGGCTAATTATTCCAGCCACTAATTAACATAAACTTCAATCAGAATGGCCCTAATCCAACACCTTCAAGATTGGCACAAATAGGCCAGCACATCTTTCCACAGAGTGCAGATTGAGTAAAATGTGAAGATTGAGTGTATACCAGATTTACAGGTGAACCTTATACCATGGAGCCAGTTCAGACCAGTGAAGAACAGGAAACCTCTCCAAGTCTAAGACAAAAGTCAGTAATACCCATTCCATGAAACAACAAGAACAGTTCTGCTACTGTTTATCTTTACAAAGCACATGGCAAAAAAAGTCCACAAAGAAGTTAAGAGAAAACAGATAGACACTGACACTGACCTTTCTAATTTTTTTAGGTTTTAATTCATTTTAGAAATATTTATGCTTAATTGAAAAACAAGCACCATTGATTCTAAAATATATAATGTGAGGTCTGGTCTTGATATACAGACACACTATGAAATGATCACTGGATTATGTATAAGACATGGTAACTATTTTCTTTGTTTATTACAAGGTGGAAGCACAGTAAATTTCAAGGTCACAGCACATCAGTCAAATGCAATAACCATACTGTTCATTAATCATTATGTATTAAGAAAACTGTACTTTTTCATCTGCCTCCAATTTCTGCCAATCACCAATAATCACTAAAGATTCTCAAACTTCCTAATGCTACAACCCTTTAATACAAGTCCTTATGTTGTGGTGACTCTCATCCAGAAAATTATTTTTATTGTTACTACATAATTGTAATTTTGTTACTGTTATGAATCATAATGCAAGTAGCTGATATAAAAAATATCTGATATGTGACCCATGTAACCCACACATTAGGAACCATTGTTCTACACTGTTTCTATGATTTTGCCTAACATATTACACATGTAAGTCAGATCATGTAGTATTTGTTATTTTTATGCCTACACTATTTCATATACTCCCTAGTTTCATCCATGTTGACACAAGTGGCAGGATCTCTTCATTTTGTAAGGCTACATAACACTCTACTGTATATACATACCCTGTGTTCTTATTACATCAATTACTAGACATTTAAAGTGTCCCTACACATCCTTATGATGCTTATCTCAAATGTGTTCAGTGAAGAATACTTAGAAATGTAAGTAAGTGTCCACATCTGCCACATTCACTTTAAGTTTTCATAAGGGCCCAACTTTCTAGAAAACTGTTTTACTTCTGTAAAAACCATATTTGATGTTTAAAGTGTCACTAATTTATTTAAGAATTTTGTTTTGTTTGCTTTCTTGAGACATGTTTCACTGTGTAAAACAACTGCCTTAGAATTGTAATTTTTCTTTCTCTGCCTTGCAAGTGCTATCTACGATTGAAAGCATGCATCCAGTCAATAAATTTTCTTGAATGTGTTGCTGTGTAGCCTTTGTTAGACAAGAGAATATATAAAGAAGGTAACTCCTCACTTTAAGGAAAACATAATCTAGTAGTGATGACATTGATGGAAATTTATATGTAAAATATAATAATGCAGTAAATTACATAGTTATGGCAAACAAGAATGTCACAGAAGTACAAAGAGAGAAATGTAATCTAATATTATGGAGGTTTTTATACTGTCTGCAGCAAAATAAGTGTCCCCTCATTGTCTCACATACTTTGCCTAAGGGCAGTGTCCTCTATGAAAATGACATTAATTCTGCAGCTAGAGTGCATAGCTTCAAACTCCAGATCTACCAGTCTCCTATCTCTATGTCTTCATCCAAGTTACCCTGTGTTAGAGATAAATTTCTCTACCATTTCATCTATCAAATTGAATAAATGGAGTTTATGTTTTATCATATTGAGTGAAGATTAATTGGATCAATACATTTAGAACACCACTACAATAATGTCTACCTCTAAATAATAAATATTGGCTTTATCAGTTTCTCTTCAGCAATCAGAAATTTATTTATATAACTAAAAACTTCAATAAAGTTAGTTTCAATTCAGAAAGTTTTTCAAATTGACTAAATGCAAACAATAGAGGCTGAGCAGTTTTTCCAGATGGAGAATTGTTTTTATAGATCTCTGTGTTCCTCTCTTTGTAGTCAATTTTTATTAAGCTACTATACTCCAGAACCAAGGTCAAAAATCATGTCCTGAGCAGAGGAAAGCTTCTGCACCTACTAGGAATTTCTTCTGCCTGGAATTTCTTCTTTCCTTAATGTAAATGAATATAAACCTCAGCATTTAATTCTCAACCCTACTGCCCGCCCTCTATGTCTCCCCAGCATGTTCCACAATCTCAGTTTGTTGTACAAGAACCCCACCTCTGTCAATTGAAACATCTCTGGATCTAGACTCTAGCTTTTCTGGGCTCCTATCCTCATCTTTAAAAGAACTAGGTTCTCATTGTTTTATTTACAGGAATGCTGAAAGGTGCCTGAACATTGAAAGGACAGGATGGTAACAGTGAGCTCATCAGAATGTCTATTAATTAGGATTGAGGAAAAAAACACATTCCAAGTTGAAGTTACTGAACAAACTTAGATGTTTAAAATCTGTAGAACTCCTTAGTCCATAGTCATAAATACTGGGTGATATATAGAGAACACAATCACTTTTCATACTTCCAAAGGTTGTATAGCCAAAACTCAAATGGTTGAATCTTGCACAAATCCCATTTTGCAACTTTACATGAAAAAAAAAAATAGAGACTCTTATCATAAAAACCCAATACAAAACAGCATTCATTCATCAATACAGAAAACTCATAACCTAAAGTATCTCATTAGCCCCACCTCTCAAGGCTATTAAATTCACAAATAAATTTCAACATGAGCACTTGAGTAGGCAAATATTCAAAGCATATTCATTATAAATTAGTGAAATCATATCATTCACTATTTTAGCTATATATTTTTGTAACTTCTGTAGTAAACACGATTTTTTTTCAACTGGTGCAATGTTATCAATGTGCCAGGATTTTTCTGACTGATAATTAGTAAGTATGATCTTTTACTAAGAGTTTATCTTACCTCTCTAGAAGAAAGGTAAATTGGTTAAATCATATGGACTGCCTCTCAAATGATCTAGCATCTGTTCTGAGGAATAGATGAAAGACCTAAAAATTATTTAATGAAATCGTGCAAACTTAGAATGATATAAACTCTATGTACATATAAGCACTGTTAGCCTACATGAGGTATATGAGGTCATAACTATGTTTGCAAGAACCAGTTTCTATCAAGTTTAACTATATACAGGAGGCTGAAATTTGCATTCTCTCTTTGTAACCATTTCCAAATTAATTTGAGGGGCAAAAGAACAAATGTTGACTACAAAAAAAAATAATAAAGGGAAATCATATTGGAACTCAGAAGATAGTTATAGAAAAACTTATATTTTGAGAGTGAAAAAAGTTTTAATGCTTTTTCTTTTAATCAATGCTTAAAGCTTTCTAGAGGAGAATGATTGGCTACATGGGTTTTATCATATAATATGATTATGATTTTTGAACTGTGGCTTATGTTTTGAGAAAGCTAGATCCTTGAGGAAACAAAGTACCCTATTTCATGAGACTCAGAGGATATATATTTGTTTAGAGAATTGCTGATGGACTTGCAATTAATTTAAATTAAGAATGGGGGGAGATGAGTAAAGGCCAAATTAAGTTGTGAAATCAATTACAATCTAGGCACATTAAGAAGATGAATAAAGTATAGAAACCTCAATGTAGCAATGTAATAATAAAAACAAGTATTGTTAGCATCCACTGAAGATGTACCATTTGTCAGGTTAGGAAAAAAAAACACAAAAATAACAAAACCTGATTCAAAGTTCCAAAGTCCCTTTGATAATAATTGTTATAGCCGATACATAGATTTATTTAAAACAACAATTTTACTGGTTTAGTCTTACTAAAATCTCAGAAGTAGTGAAATGTCAACATTCAAAACCAGAACCATCTAATTTTAGAGCTAAACATAGTAAATGAAAATATCTAGTGTAAAGGGCAGGACAAATCCTAAATTATATGACTCATCTCTATATGCATGGCATAAGTCATGAAAACAAAATGATAATGTACATAAAGAATAGAATTTCTGAGCTACCAAACATGAATAATTAGTCTCATTTTAGAAATCTTTATCACCCAGGTGCATGCGTACTCATATGTACACACACACACACACACACACACACACAAACAAACACACACACACACCTAGTCAAAGAAGGAAAGATAAAATCCGCATGAGGTACACTATAGAAATAACAAATTACACCTGAACCAAATGTCACAGATCAAATGTTTCTAGTACTAGCACAAAATGAACTTAGAAGCAAGGATTTATTTCTTCATTTAGTTAGTCTTGCTGTATGCCTTGTTTTCTTTGATAAACTCTACGCATATATAAACTGCAATGAGCCATCAAGCAATATTCAATAACATCTCTGAATCAGATAAAATGCAATTTAAAAAATCAGTTAATAAAAAAAACAACTCAACATTATTTAATAATAGACACAACTTCCAAATAGCAGGTGACCTGGTTTCCTTATTAATAAAGGGATCTACCAAATGTTTCCCCAGAAATGACCTGGACTATTATAATCTATTCTTGTTGAAGACTGCAGAGTAAATCACTCAAATATTTGAAATGAAGAAACAAAATTAGATAATAAAAGAATCTTTTGGAGAAAATAAGCATATTTGGGATGAAAACAAAATGCAAATGAAACAGAATAGTTGTCTTCGAATCCAGAAAAAAACATCAGTGTTCTCCAAGGGGAAGAGGTTAGTCTTGTCTTATTGCTGTTATATTTTTTAATGGTCCTACCAGTGTATGTTAAAAGAGAATTTTAACCACTGTATTGACATAGTCTTGAAGCTAGCTTGAGATATTAAAGGCATCATCTCTAGGCATCATCTGGACACACAAGATGTACCGTCAGTTCTTCATTGGTAAATTGGACTCAGTATCTCTAAAGATTATTTTTTATATACATTTATGTGGCCTGGTATGTGTGTGTGTGTTCATTCACATACATGTGCTGTTGTGTGTGTTTGTGTGAAGGCCAGAGGCTGACATAATAGTGTTCTCTTCCAGTACTCTCCACCTTATGTTCTGAGGCAGTTTCTCAGAAAAACTGATTTATCTATATTGGCTGGCTGGTAGTAACCAGTCATCCACCTGCTTCTATCTCTCCAGCACTGGGGTTATAGAGGAGAGCCCGGTGCTTGAATTTTTACATCTATGCTAGGAATCAGAAAAAGCACTTTACTAAATAGGTCAATGATTTACATAAGGTAATTATTGATATTGATACTGTGATCTGCACAGATTCCTCCATAAAACCCTTCCACAATGGGACATACTAGTGAAACATTTAACTAAAATTATAAATCTCCCTTTTGATAGAGCCAATGTATGAATTTTAAGGGTGTATATTATTATCTACTTTGTGATTTAACTTGTTGCTTACTCCTCCTCAGTACCACATCCTTGAAACCTGCTATTATATGGCTCTGGCCAGAAAATATTAACAAAGAAGACATGTAAAGGCAGAGATATCATTAACATTCACAAACATAAAAATATTTAAAAAATAAATTTCATTCACCATGGAGACAACTTTCAAAAGGGTATAGGAATAGGGAGAACACTATCAGATTTTCCAGGGTCTCCATAGAAGGCCCATGAAAAATCTCAGGAAAATACTCAGAACATCAAGACTGCACTGCCTGCACATGTCTGTCTATAAAAAAATAAAGTGCCATTCCCTGGCTTCCATTTTTGTCAAATTCTAGTAGCTGCTGGTGCTGAGCATATGGTATGATGAGCATTGACATAATCCTCTCCTTGAGGATTTTAGGTTGAGCTCTTCTTGAACAACTTTATGAACAAACAGACATTTTCTTAAAGCTTCTTGTGATTTTTAAGTAATTTCTCCTTCCAGGGGGTTGTGATGGGAATAGCACTTTGAGATCTGTCTTTCATCCTGTGGAAAGGAGGTCACCTAGAAAGTCACCCACAGAAACTATCAAGAAGATGAACAAGATATGCCTGAGAACTGACTGTATTAACTTTGTGTTAATGGGATCAAATTCTTTGAAGACAGAAAAATCAAATGTGGGGCAAATGACAAGGAATGCACTAATAAAATAAGTTGGAAAAAAACTATAATTGCAGTGAAAGTGTATGTGATTAATGCTAGAGAGAAGATTTCAATCAACCTGATAAAACTGTAAGTGTTAAAGTGATGTCCTACCCCAAAGGGATCTCTGCTGTACCTCTAAGTTGCAACACATAAGAATGTCAAAAGGCCAAACAAAAAGTAAGTTCAAAAAGAGTGTCAAAATTCTATCTGCTGCTAGGTAAGCTGCTAAGGGGAGGGGAAAGTTTTGACATAAAGAAGACTAACTGAAGTAAGTTAAAACAAAAGTTAGATATTCTGAAAAGAAAGACACTCAGACAATATAAGAGGCCACAGTTACAGAATAGAAATTTTACTGGAAATAAAAATGTTTAGAAGGGATTTTCTCCCTAGGGACTGGTAATAAGTATTGAAGGATGAGAAACATAGTATAGATGCATCTGTTCTCATCTCCCAAAGCAGAGAGGAAGACAATGGGCCAGTTTGTTCTCCAAGCCACTATACTTTTACTGAGAATAAGTTAGGGATTTATATTAATCTGACCGAGCACTGCAAAACAAGTAGTCTATAAGTTCATTCTTTTGAGCAATACAAAATGTTGGCCTCATAGAAACTGAGAGAAGAAATGGTGGTTACTAATAGACTAACAGCAGGGGAGGTTCATAAATAGACACTAGAATGCCATTACACATCAGCAAGAAGTTCCAGGGTGACATAGCATAATAGGGATGCTATAATGAGTATGTACTAAGCATCTCAAAATGCTACAAAGAAAAGTTTTGAATGCCTCCAACTCAAGGATATAGCAAGTATTTGGAGAGATTGGTATGTTTAGCCTGAATACAGAATGCATATATGTACTGAAACATCAAAGATGTTTCACTGACATATATGCTTTTGTATTTTATGTCTCAGTTAATATAAATATTAAAAAATATGTGAGGCTGCAGGGATGACTCTGTAGCTGGAGGAATGATGCTATGGCTGGAAGGATGATGCTATGGCTAAAGGGATGACTCTATGGTTGAGAGCACTTGCTGCTCTTGCAGAGCACCTGGAGTCAGTTCTCACCATTCATTTCAAAGATGCAACTTCTTTTGGCTCCCCAGGGGTCACATGAACCTAATATATGTATAGCTCAGCAGTCACACATAGACACATAAGAAAGCCAATGAACAAAAATATTATTCTAAGAAAATAAAACAAAGAGATTATGCTAGTCAACTAGTGCATGAACCTGACACTCATTTAACTAGGCTGTGTCAATGGCTACTTTCTCCATGTGTTTCTACTCATAACACAGTATGGCTCAAAGGGAAACTCATATTCACTGGCAATAGTATAGAACATGACTAATGAAATAATATGTCATTGTGGGACACACCCTTACTACCTGGTCTGAATGTATGATGGCCGCTAGTAAACTCTCTGTCCAAATGCATAATCCCACTAAGTAGAGATTAATCATCTGCTATATGTTCTGTCTCTGAATGATGCCCAAATCTTTTTTAAAAAAAAAACTTTATTTATTATTTATTTATTTATTTGCCTTGGTGTTTGCCTGGAACTGGAACTACAGACAGTTGTTAGCTGCCATGTGGGTGCTGGGAATCAAACCCGGGTCCTCTGGAAGAGCAGATGGTGCTCTTAACCGCTGAGCCATCTCTCCAGCCCCGATGCCCAAATCTTATGAGATAAACTTTACAAACACCATAGTTCAAACACAAGGCTAATAACCCCTTGGCCTTTCTATGCTATTTCTGGTACTTATTAAGAGCAAACATAAAAAGTTAAATCCTTATCTTCAAAACTACATCAGAACTGGACTGGAAAATGTGGGTACAGTGTTGTAATACACAACTCAGAAGGACACACACTGTAGTTCTTTCTTCTCTAAGATATCACACACAGAAATAATCAGGAGGCAAAGATGAGCTGCTGCTGCTGCTGCTGCTGCTGCTGCTGCTGCTGCTGCTGCTGCTGCTGCTGCTGCTGCTGCTGCTCTGTCTTAGGCCACAAAATACATAGCCTGTAAGCAAACCCCAAACTTACCTCAATGTATGTAAACTGAAGATTTCAAGATGGACTTATTATTCTCACAGACCCAAATTACTAAAGCATCAATGGCAGTGCAACTTTGACCTTCTGTTT
>PVIH01008803.1:0-87713 GCA_004025045.1 Sigmodon hispidus | reverse complement strand
CTGGGTGGCTGGGTGGCTGGGTGGCCAGCTTCTAGTGTCCTCCTCTCCTTGTTCTCTTACTTTTCCCAGATTTCTCCTATTGATCCTCTCTGCTTGTTCCTTCTATTCTTTCTCCTGCCTCACTATTGGCCATTTAGCTGTTTTTTAGACCAATCGGGTATTTTAGACAGGCAAAGTAACACAGCTTCACAGAGTTAAACAAATGCAGCATAAAAGAACGCAGCACATCTTTGCATCACTAAACAAACGTTCCACAGTATAAACAAATGTAGAACACCTTAAAATAATAGTCCACAACAGACTGTAACCTCTGAGCTGATCTGGAAACAGCATTCCCTTCTCCTAGATTGCTTCTGCTAAGTATTTTGTCCTGGATAAAGAGAAATTAAATAACATACATACACTTGAGTGACCTAAAACGCAAATGTGTTGGCTGGTTATAGCAGTGGAGTTATTTGAAGGTGGACTTAGGTTTAAAAAGATTATGTCCCAAATTCTAGATCAAACACTGAAACATTTAAACTTTTTTGGTAATTACATTTATTTGTTCTTGTGCGGAGTTGGACAACGCTCAGGATTCAGTTCTCTCATTGTCCCATACCTGGGTCCAGGGATTGTGGACTCAGCTCATCAGACTCGGCAACAAGTTCCTTTACCTGTTGAACTATCTCATAGGCCCAAATAAAACAAATTTTTAAATTATTCTCTTTAGTAATACCTGCCTCCAGAGCTGAGGGCTAACCAAGAAATTGTACGTAGCATGAGTATTGATGAGTGACATCAGAGGTGACACACAGATAAGTAGATGTCCAGAAGATCTGAACTTCTTGACTACCTGGTAGCCCATGTGCTTCATCAGCTCACACAGAAGTTTATGGAGCAGCCTACCTCTTCCCTATTAAAACGACTCAGCCCCTTTTGATTCCTTTTGTCTAAGATCTGAGTTAAATTTGGGACATGACCTACCTATCCAACCCTCTCAGAGTCACCTAGTAAATTTCCATCTGTACACCCCCCACCTCCCAGCTGTCCTGGGCTTCTGCTGCCCTCCATAACCACACAGGTAGGGAATGAATTGAATCTGTAAAAGTCAGGTGTGGGGTCACTCAATCTACCCTCATTAGAAACTCCACCATAGAAAAGCTTCAAAGGCTAAAAAAAAGAACTTAGGTTATATCTGTAGCCACACTCAGAAAGGGAAAAGTGATATGCAGGACTTGAAGTACGACTGAGCTTCAGGTTCAGAGCCTGTGACCATACTTGGTGCTCAGGAGGTAGGGTTGAGATGGGCTGGCCATGCAACTGCCTCCTCCTTCCAGTCACACCCATCCAACAACAGCCTCCAGAGCTAGAGCCTTCCTAAAGGAGGGAGCTGGCCCGGCCGTAACAGAAGATGGAGGAGCTCCTGTTCTCAAGGCGCTCTGCTCCTTCAGCCCATTCTTTGGAGTGTGTCGGAGAGCAGTCCACACACACCCTTGGGCAGAGCCATTTCCATCCCTACAGTCAGCATGGGGAGGAAAGTGTGGGAAGGATCTGTAAGCCAGCAGGTCCAGCAAATTGGAGGTCTTTCAGTGGTAATCCTGTCATTCATCCCTCACTCCTTTGTAAATCTTAGGAGTTTTTACATTTTCACAGAAGGAACTAGAATCTTGAGGAGTAAGGAGGAAGCCACACAGTGGCCCCAAGCTTCTGCACTTTGTCGTGACGGTGAAACAACCTCTCCTTTTGTTCACAACACTGGTATGTGGAGACGTGTTCAGCCCTTGTGTCTGAACCTGCATTGATTTACAGATAGAATCCCAATGTGACCTTTCATTTCTAAAGGCACGAGTGTGTGGACATTGCTCAGGAGGCTATCACTTGCTAACAACTTCCCAAAGGTTTCAGCGCCTGGGCCGGGACTCCCAGCTTTCTGTTATGACTTTGACCTTCATGAAGGCTAGGGCAGAACCCGGCAGACACACTGGGGAGCCCCAGGCTTTATTACTTGCTGTCATCTGACTTGAGGCCATAGTGAGAGCTATAGGGACCCCAGAAAAACAGTCTGGGTCTGGCTTTGTCTTGAATGTCACACTCACTGAGCCTTTGCAGTGGCCTTGATCCTGTGTAGTGCTGGGACCCCAGAGATAGGAGTAGTCGATGTGTGACAGTCCCACCATAAAAATTTTATGATCTGTTGAGGACCTGATACGTGCCAGGAACCCAGGTGCCACTGGCCCCTTGTGTGAGGCCAAGTTAATGGGACCCTTTCTTTTTCCTTCAAGACTCAATGCTGCTTGCTTTTGGTCACCTCATCTAGGCTGCCTATCATTTAAGAAAATCTCCCACCATGGTCCTTTTCTCCCTTTTTAATTTCAGCAGCTGAATTGAGGTTAGCAAGATGTCTGTGTCCCTTTGTGTTCATTTCCAGCCTGATCAGAAAACATATCAAAGGCCAATTCAGCCCTCAAGGCTCATTGTGAAGCCTTCTCCGGGACTACAGAGGGCTCTCCTGGAGTCTGAGAATAGAGTCCTACATTTTGCCATTCCAACCGCGCTAGGATCATTGGGAGGAAAAGGCTAAGACGCAGAGGAGACGCTGCACAGCAGACCGGAAGGGCTATCCTTAAAACCACTGACATTTTGAGACAGGGTCTCTCAACTGAACCTGCAGCTCACTGATTGCCTAGGCTGGTAAGCAAATGAGTTCCAGAGATCCTCCTGTCTCCCTGCCCTTCTCTCTATCCCGGAGTGATGAGGTCATAGAAACGAGCTGCATGCTCAGCTTTTTACATGAAGAGTGGAGATGGGAAGTCTCTTGTCTATGGGGAAGGCACTTTTCCAACAGAGCCACCTCCAACCTCCCCACTCTTAGGGCTGGGGTTTTTAATGTGGGGATCATGGGTGGATTGTAGGGGATCTGTCAGCTTCCTAAAATCAAATGCATACTTAGAGTTTCTGGGCAGTTTCCTGAGAGATGGATTAGAATTTTCAAAATTGGTTCTCAGAGGGGTCTATTATCTATACGGAGTTAAAAGTTAACTTTTTCAATGCAGTTGAGTTAAATCTTATGAAGTCTTAAGTGTTTCAGCCCTTTGACAAGTAAAATGTTTGCCCAGCCAAGTCCTGAAACACACATGCTGCCCATAATTAAACGATGTAGCCTGTGTTTATAATGAGAAATCTTGCCCTGTAGGCCTCCCAACTGCGCTGTTTATCTATAGTACACAGCTCCACTGAGCTATTGTTTTATATCTTGTTCTCCCAGTAAACTGTTCCCTTTAAAGGGTGGGCTTTGTTTCTTAGACACCTTAGACATGTTTGCATGACGTCAAACACAGCTCCTCTCAGGGTGTCCTGCTGATTGCGGGGAGATAGTTGTTTGAGTATATTCTCTGGTAACTACCTTACCTAGCTTAATGCTGGCCTAGAGGAGAGGCCATGTAATGATAAAAAGTCATTATTGGTCTTTTAATGTTTAACTCAGTTTGCTGCTTTGTAATCTCTCTAAAATTAGATTGCTTAGATATGATACCCCATCTGAACAGAAGAGATAATAATGAGCTTGCATTTGGATATGCAACTCACCATATTTGGGAAAACAAACCCATAGTATAAGTTGTTAGAAGTCCAAGTTCCCTTGGTCTTACACAACTAGCCCTGATCTTACCCAACTAGCCCTACAGTTTTGCAGAGACAAAGGACATGACATCTCACTCCTGCTGTTTAGATGCCTCACCCAGTTTCTATGCCCAAGCAAGCTTCCCAGAACCCCCTTTTCCTTTGTGGTCTAGACTGAAGAATAAGAGAAACAGGATTCTGGCAACAATGTACAGCCACAGGGAGCCTCAGATTTCCAAGAGCTCAGCATCCTATGTCCATCACTTAGAGCAGACAACTTCTCTACTGACAAATCAGGAAATACAACTCTTGCTGACATGCATTAAACTAATTTTTAAAATCAATTATTAATTTTAATCTTAGCCATTCTGACAGGTGTAAGATGGTATCTCAGAGTCATTTTGATTTGCATTTCCCTGGTGGTTATGGATGTTGAGCATTTCCTTAAATGTCTTTCTGCCATTTGAGATTCTTCTGTTGAGAGGTCTCTGTTTAGATCTGTACCCCATTGTTAAATTGGATTGTTTGGTATTTTGATATTCAGTTTCTTGAGTTCTTTGTAGAATTTGGAGATCAGTCCTCTGTCAGATGTAGGGTTGGTGAAGATCTTTTCCCACTCTGTAGGCTGTTGCTTTGCCTTATTAACAATATTCTGTGCCTTATGGAAGCCTCTCAGTTTCAGGAGGTCCTATTTACTAATTGTTGCTCTCAGTGTCTGTGCTACAGGTGTTATATTTAGAAAGTGGTCTCCTGTACCAATGTGCTCAAGGCTGCTTACCACTTTCTTTTCTATCAGGTTCAGTGTAAATAGATTTATGTTGAGTTCTTTGATCCACTTAGACTAGAGTTTTGTGCATGAGGATAGATAGATAGATGTGAATCCTTTGCATTTTTCTGCATGTCAACATCCAGTTATGCCAGCACCATTTGTTGAAGATGCTTTCTGTTTTCCATTGTATAATTTTGGCTTCTTTGTCAAAAATCAGATGTTCATAGGTGTGTGGATTAATGTCAAGGTCTTTAATTCAATTTTATTGATCCGTGTGACTGTTTTTATGCCAATATCAAGGTGTTTTTATTATTACAGCTTTCTAGTAGAGCTTGAGGCTATCCTAGGGGTTTTGTTGTTGTTTTTTTCTGCATGACGTTGAATATTATTCTTTCAAGGTCTGTGAAGAATTGTGTTGGGATTTTAATAGAGATTGTATTGAATCTGTAGATTGTGTTTTGGTAAAGTTACTATTTTTACTATGTTGATCCTACCTATCCAAGAACATGGGAGATCTTTCCATTTTCTCATATCCACTTCAGTTTCTTTCTTCTGAGACTTAAAGTTCTTGTCATACAGGTCTTTCACTTGTTTGGTTATAGTTACCCCAAGATGTGGCTAAGATAAAAAAAATTGATGAGAGCTTATGTTGGAGAGGTTGTGGAGTAAGGGAATACTCCTTCACTGCTGGTAGGAGTGAAATCTTGTACAGCCACTTTAGAAAACATGGCTACTTCTCAGAAAATTGAGAATCAATATATTTTAAGACCCAGAAACACTACTCTTGGGCATATACCCAAAGGATGCTCAATCATACCACAAAGGACACTTGTTCATATATTCTTAGCAGCATTATTTTTAATACCCAGAACCTGGAAACAACCTAAATGGCCCTCAATTGAAGAATGGATAAAAAAAAAATGTTGTGCATTTTCACAGTGGAGTATTAGTCAGTGAGAGGGAGGGAGGGAGGGAAGGAGAGAGGGAGGGAGGGAGGGAGAGAGGGAGAGAGAGAGAGAGAGAGAGAGTGAGAGAGAGAGAGAGAGAGAGAGATTTGCAGGCAATGCATGGAACTAGAAAAAAAATCATCTTGAGTAAGGTAACCCAGACTCAAATAGACAAACATGGTGTGTACTCATTCATAAGTGGATATTAGATGCAAAGCAAAGGATAATAAGGCTTCAATCCACAACTCCAGAGAAATGAGGTAACAAGGAGGACCTAAGAGGGGCATTCATGGATCAACCTAGGAAGAGGAAATAGGTGAGATCTCCTTGGGCTGGGCAGGGATGGTGGGGATGATGAGATGAGGGATGAGAACATGAGGGAACAGGATGGGCAAGTTGGGGCGGGGCAGAGAGCAAGAGCAAGGAAAGAGATATCTTGATAGAGGGAACCAAAGTGGGAATAGGGAGAAGTCTAGTACAAGGGAAATTTCCAGAAATCCACAACCATGTCGCCAGCTCAGACTCTTAACAATAGTGGAGAGAGTACCTGAACTGACCTCCCCCTGTAGCTAGATTGACGAGCACCCTAATTGTCATTGTAGAACCTTCATCCAGCAACTGATGGAGCAGATGCAGAGATCCACAGCTAAACACTGGATGAGCTCCCAGGCCAGTCCAAGTAAGGGAAGAGGAAAGAGATATGAATAAGAGGTCAAGATTATGATGGAGAAACCCACAGAGATAGCTGACCAGAGCTACCTACCGGGAGCTCACTGACTCTGGATTAATACCTGCGAAACCTATGGGGCCAAACTAGGCTCTCTGAATATGGGAGATAGCTGTGTGGCTTGAGCAGTTGGTGGGGCTTTTAGCAGTGGAAGCAGGATTTATTCTTAGTACATGAGCTGGCTTTTTGGAGCCCTTTCCCTATGGAGGGACACCTTGCTCAGCCATGGCTGGGGAGTGGAGTAAGGAAGCGGGGAGGGGGAAGGGAGGGAAACTGTAGTTAGTATATAAAATAAAAAATAAATTAAAAAATATTAAATAAGACACAATACCTAATGTGTCATAAATATAATTTCCCATGTGACCCTAAGAGTTTGTGTTGCCAAAATTTTGTCCTAAGTTTATAGATGAAGACACTAATGCACAGAAAGGTGGAGCCACTTGCCCAGCATTACACAGTAAGGAAAAGACACAGACTCAAAATTCAGTTGGCCGGGTTCCAGTGCCTGAGATTTTCAAGACTGCCTCTCACGATGCTCCCAATCCAGGTTCTGAAATGTGAGGTGATCTGATTAACTTCCCAAAGTGCACCCTGGAGATGGAGAAATCAGTGTCTTCATTTCAGATCTTCTAGCCCTAACTTGGGTAAGTTATCTAAACTTAGTTCAGTGAAACCATTTAAGCCTTTAAACCTCTGGAGCCACATCTCGTCTTATCTGCAAAGTATCCATCCTCGAATCTCTTTGAAGAGCTGCTTTGTGGATTAGGTGTAAATTATTTTCCATAATATCTGGCCCAGAGCACAAACACAAACTACACACACACACACACACACACACACACACACACACACATACATACACGCACGCACGCGCACATGCACATGCGCAAACAGGGACATACCTGGATGTAAGTGGGACAGCTGTATTACCCATCTTGCACCTAGTCAGTCTGTCATTGAATCACATAGGGCTACAAAGACTAGGTCTGCATCTAAAGACCAGAGCTGGAAGGAGGAACAGAGCAGAAAAGCCAGTTCTAGCTTCTAACTTTGCTACACAAGTCTTTCTATTTAATTCTCCCCAGGTATGCAATAATGGGGTGTGTGCGTGTGTATGCATGTGTGTGTGTGTGTGTGTGTGTGTGATTTGACTTTGAAATCTGGCCCTAGGAATGTGCAGGCTTTGTTTCCAAAATGTTCCAAAGGTTACCAAGGACCCTGTGAGAGAAGAAAATGACACACAGAGCTGACTTCTGGCTCAAAAACAAGGGGTGGGGGTGAGCGCAAGCTATGTACACTGACAAATTGGGAGGGAGAGGAATCTGTCAGCAGTAATGACTGCTGTCTAGTTCATTAGGAAGACAGAGCTCAACTCCAGACGCAGGATATTTGGGAAACTAAATGAACCATTTCACATTAGATTTCTTTAATGACTCAAGACAAAATTAAGAAGACTTGAGCATCAAAGGTAATATTGCCTAGTAACACGCATATTGATTATTATATAATGCATACTAATTGAAGGAAGAGGAGTATCTGAGAAAAGACCCCAGAGTTACTAAGATAAATTTTTTTAAAGGTTTTGTTTTGCTTTGCTTTGTTTGTAATTGCAAGAAGTAACTGGGTATTGAAAAATACAAGATCTGTGCAGGAATTTCTGTACACTGTATCAGAGGAAGAAAGTGTAGAAAGAAAATTATGTTGAATGCATGTAAATCTCCATTTCTGATCGCCCCTTCCAGCCCAGAAAGGTTCCTGCATGTGTTCGCTAGGTTAAGATTGTTGAAGGATTGCTACAGAACAGTGCAGAGTAATTAATATGGCAAAACTCATCAAGTTGTCTGAAAAGGTCAAATGCATGATGAGCAGAATACAATTAGGAGGGCAAACTGTCCTGCCAACTTTTACATCATTAGCCGTTTATAGGGGTCAATACCTTTCAAGGATATGGGCCCAAGAGTGACATTGCTAGGCAGTTAGCAGAATTACTGAGGCATTTTCACATTGTCTTTAATCTTCTAAGGCTAACCCATCCTTAAAGTCCTTAAGCACATTAAAGATAAGTAACAATAGCTCTACATCAACAGACATGGGTAGAGGAAGGTTCATTCTCTAGTCAGTTATAAGTGAAAGCGACAAACAGAGTAGCTAAATGGAAATCTTCAGTTCTGTGCTGGTCACAGTAAAGCGCAATCAATAAAACAGAGCACAGCTTTCTGATATCTGTCCCCCCAAATCATGTCAGACCTCCGGGGTGGCGTGGGGGACAACTGACACGCCACAATTAAGTCACTTCTGAGATAAAAGGATGAAAGTGACCACCTGAAACTTTCTTATAGTGATCTAAGTTCAAAGACTTAAAATGAAATTAGAAAGCACTGATTGATCATTTTCATGGATTTTTTTTAAATAATAAAGTATCTACAGTCTCTCTCACACACACTTATGAGTCAGACTCACAGAGAGATCAAATGTGTTCTAAAAGAGTCAGAGACATAAATAGGAAGGAAGAGCTAACCCACGTATACAGGGTCTTTTTGGAAAGACTGAAGAGAGAAAAACCTAAATCGCTCTTGTCACCCTGTGTTTGAGCTCAAAGACAAGCCATGGCCATGGCCTGTCTCAGGGTAAAGCTGCCTGGGTCTGTTATAAACTTGCTCATGCAGGTGTATGCTAGTATTTGTAAGTTTATGTAAACATATATGTTATTTATTGAACATTAATGAAATGTTTCAGCCTGTCTTAAGCGTTCATTTATTATCAAATATGATGCTTTTAAATTTGTTCTCTGAGAATTTAATCCATGTTTTGATCATATCTAACCCCATTCTTTCCTCCTTCATCTTCTCTCAGAATTCCCCCTCCCAACTTCAGGTCCAGTTTTGTTTTGTTTTTATAGCCCAGAATCTAACTAGTGTTGACCTGGGTGTGGAGCCATCCACTGGTGCATGGTCAACCTACCCAACCTACCACACCCTTCAAGAAAACTGACTCTCAGTTCCCACCAACTGACAATGGTGTCTCAGAGGCACAACTTTCTGCACCCCTCCCTTCGTACATGCTGAAAGACTGTTGGCTTGGGCAGCGCCTGTGCAGGTAACCACAGCTTCTGTGAGTCCATGGGTTCAGTATCCTGTCATGTCTAGAAAATACAGCTTGGTTTCAATTCTCTTTGCCCTCTACCACTTACATCACTTCAGGTTCATCTTTCTTCTTGTTCACTGAGCCTTGGGAGAGTATTGTGCTGTAGATATCCAATATAGTTAAACATTCCAGATAAAAGGCTTCTATGTGCTTTGACAAGCTATGAGTCTATAGTATTTGTTATTGGCTTTCTCCTAGGGCCCATGAGCTTCCTAGCCACAAGGTCTTAGCCAGATTTTTTTTATATGAACCCTTAAATTTGATCAGAATATTCTGGTTAACCCCATATCATTCCTGCCACTATTGCATCTATGGACTTACCTTCTCAGGCTTTTCAGTAATGCAGCTTTCCCAGTTCATAGCTAGGTAAGACTGCTGATGTTTTTCTTCTCAAGCAGCCTACATAGCAGCCACAGTCCTAACAAAGCCAGACAGCAGGAAGGAATCTTCATCAGTATCAACTGGATTTCTCCGAGACATGAGACCAGAGCATGTGGTGTCCTCATTGATAGACCCTTACCATCAAGTGCTGATTGACAACCAAGAGCAATGGTGACAGCCTGTATTGTTGGGGAGTCTCTGAGACACTTCATTGACCAACACCTGAAAGGGAGGTATTCCACTTTTTTTTTTAGCAGTTGTGGTCTCAATGAGAAGAATTACGCCTCATATACAGTAACTCAGATTCTTTTACATATGCATATTTAGGAAGCTTATCAAATAGTAGGCTCACATATGGCCTTTCCAAACATACCTATCTATGTTAGTTATCCCCCCAGCTCGTTATACCCTTCCATTGCCCCTTACCCATTCCCTCCTTTATTCACCCCCTTTCCCCTTCACATCATCTGTGCTCTGCTATCACTCCTCCACTGAGATCTTGACTCTGTCCCCTCACCCTATGGCCCCTTCATAGTTTCCTGGTTTCTACAGGTACCCCAAGTAAGGCAAGCATCTAAAGATTCAACACTAGAATTTACACCTGAGAGAGAACATACTGTATTTGTCTTTCTTCATCTGGGTTGATTCACTCAATATAACTTTTTTCTAGGCAAATATATTTTTCTGTGATTTCACTTTTCTTTCTAGCTGAAGAAGATTCTACTGTGCGTATGTACCACATTTCATATCCATTCTTTAGTTGAGAGATGTAACATCTGGTCTCATCCATTTCTAGATTGTGAACAGAGCAGCAATGAACATGGATGACCACATGTTTCTGCAGTAGACTACTCAGTCTTTGGGTGTATTCCAAGGAGCCATATTATCTGGGTCAGAAGGCAGATCTAGTTCTAGCTTTCTTAAAACATTCACACGGATTTCCATAGTGGATGCCTCAGTTTGCAGTTCTGACAACAGTGAATGAGAGTTTTTCTTTTTCCTCATGATCACATCCTCTCTAGCACCTGCCATTGTTTTCTTTATAGTAGCCATTCTAACTGGGGTCAAAGGAAACCTTGAAGCAGTTTTGGAGATTTTTGTTTTATTGATTGATTGATTGATTGATTTGCTTATTTTATTTTTCGAGATAGGATTTGTCTGTGTAGTCTTGGCTGTCCTGGAACTCACTCTGTAGATCAAGTTGGCCTTGAATTCACAGATATCTGCCTGCCTCTGCCTACTAGAATTAGAGACGTGAGTCATCATTGCTGTTTTTAAATCGTGTGAATGTCTGGGTCTAAATGCTGAGTTTTGCATTTGAGTATGATGATGGTAAAGGCCAATAGAGCATGGCCTTCCGTGAGCTGAAGTTATGCAGTTGTGAGCTCTCTGATAAGAGGTATTTGGAACCAAACTCAGATCCTCTGTAAGAGCAATAAAACTCTTAAGTACTGAACCATTCTTCTAGCCCCTCTACAAAGCAGTTTTAATTTTTGTTTCCATGATGACTAAGCATATTAAATATTAAAAAAAAAGCTTTTTAGCTAATATATATTCCTTCTTTTACAAGCTTTCAATGTAGTTCCATGGTCTTTTTCTAAAAATATTGGGCAGTTTGTTTTCTTGGCATTTAGTGTGTATGTGTGTGTGTGTGTGTGTGTATGTGTATGTATGTGTGTGCTTTGTATATTCTAGACACAAATCATCTGTTGTATGCAAAGATTTAATTTTTTAAATATTCTGGGCTGCCTCTAGTCTATTACCAGCTGTTTATTGCAGTCTAGAAGCTTTTTAATTTTATGAGGTCCCACTTGTCCAGAGGTCCTAGTACCATCTGTTAAAGATGCTGTCTTTTCTCTGGTGAATGTTTTCAGCATCTTTGTCAAAAATTAGGTAGCAATAGGTGCATGGACTTTGGTCTGGGTCTTTAGTTCTACTTCATTGATCAACACATCTATTTTTATTTCAGTACTATACTATTTTACTGTGTCTCTGTGGAAATAAGTTGAAATCAAGAATGGCAGTACCTCCAGATATGTTTTTACTATTGAAAATTTCTTTGACTACCTTTTTGGTTCCATATATATTTTGAAATTGCTTTTCTATTTGTATGAAGAATTATAATAAAATTTTTATGGGAATTAAATTGAATTGTAGATTACTTTTGGTAGGGTGCCCATTTTGACAATATTAATCATACCAATTAGTGTACATGGGTGATTTCTGTTTCTGAGGTCTACCTCAGTTTCTTTCTTCGGTGTTTAAAGTTTTCATTGCATAGACCTTTCATCTCATGAGTAGGTTTTGTTATTGTTGCTCTAAGACAGGGTTTCCCTGCACAGCTCTGGCTGTCCTGAAATTTGCTTTGTCAACCACGCTGGCCTCAAACTCATAGAGATCTGCCTGCCTCTGCCTCTGGAGTGCTGGGATTAAAGGCATTTGCCACCACTGCCAGGATTATTAGGTAGATTTATTCCAGTGTATTTTTATGGTACTGTGTATAGAGTTATTTTCCTGATTTTGTTCTCATTATGGCTATTTGTAGTGTGTAGAAAGGTTACTGATTTGGGTATGCTAATTTTGTAATCTGTTACTTTGATGAAGGTGTTTAACAGCTCTAGGCACTTTCTGGTGTAGTCTTTGACATCTTTCATGCATACAATTGTATTATTAGAATAGGAATTTTTGCTTATTCCTTTCTTATTATTTTCTTTTCTTGTTTTGCCGGTCTAGCACTTCAAGCACCATATTGAAATTGAAATGGTAAAAGTAGACACTAGTCTTGTTTATGATTTTAGTAGAAATGTTTCAATCTTTCTCTATTTAAGAAAATGGTGGCTATAGGTTTGTGATATGTAGCCTTTTTATATTGAGATACTCTTCCTTCATCCCTAGACTCTTCAGTGTTTTTTTTCATAAAGGTATGTTGGATTTTAATTAATTTTTTGTGAGTGCATCAATTGAGATCATGTAATTTTTATCTTTGAGTCCATTTATCTGATGAATTACATTTATTGATTTATACATGGTGAACTACCCCTGCATCCCTGAAATAATTCCACTTGATCACATTAATGATACTTTGAATGTATTCTTAAATTTGACCTACAAACATTTTATTGATAATTTTATATTTACACTCATCAGGGAGATGGCCTCCAATTCCCTCTCTCTCTCTTTCTCTCTCTTCCCTGTGTGGGTCTCTCTCAGATTGTCTTTGTCTTATTTTGGTTTTAGCATATTAACTTTATCAAAGGAGTTTGAAAGTGTTCCTTTTCTGGTTTTGAACTTCTTTGACTCATACTGGTATTGGTTCTTTGAAGGTCAGGTACAATTTTGTGCTGAAGACAAGAATGTGTATTCTTTGGTGTTTGGTTAGAATGTTCTGTACATGTCTATTAGGTCCATTTGATCTATGGATGTAATTTAATTCATGTCTGTTTATATTTGTCCATTTGATTTCTCTAGTGATGAGAGTGGGGTATTGAAGTCACCCAGTGATATTGTGTTGAGGTTAATCTGTTATGTAGGACCTATTAACATTTACTTTGTGATATGCCTGTGTTTGTGTGTGGCATCTATAGCTTTAGAATTGTAATTTTCTCTTGATGGGTTAGTCCCTTGATCAGTACAAAGTGATTCCCTTTATTGCTTTTGATTAGCTTCGTTTTGAGGTTTGTTTTCTCAGATACTAGAATAGCAATATCTGCTTATTTCTGGGCACCATTTGCTTGGAATATCTTTTCCTATCTTTTTACACTAAGATAGTTAATCTTTGATAAAGAGGTGTGTAAGTTTGTTGTTTTGTTTTTCCTTTTGGAGACAGCACAAATAGAGATTCTGTTTTCTAATCCAATGTGCTAGTCTGTCTTTTGAGAAAGCAATGGAAACCATTACTATCCAGTGTTGTCATGGAAAGTTGTGTTGTTCCATGTTGTTTTGTTGCGTTTAGGGATCTCTGAGTTCTCTTTTGTTTGTGTCTTTGCAGCATTTATTATTCCTCCTATAATCTCTTGAGTTTATCTTTTTCTGCAGTTGGAATTCCTTCCAATGTCCTATGAAGGGCTGGCATGGTGGTCATAAATTCCTTTGCCCACTTCTATCATGAAAATATTTTCACCTTTAATTGTGACAGGTAGTTTGACTGGGTTGGTAGTCATGGTCTTTCAGACTTTGAAATATGTCCTTGCTTGTATGGTTTAAGTTGTGGGTTATCCTGATGGACCTGGGATTGGATTCCCAGATTTTGGAGGTTTTATTAAAAACACTTTCTATGCCTTTTGCATGACATTACTTTTCTTCTTTTATGATAATACTTTGCAGGTTATGCTTTTTGTTATGTCCAAACGTGTTTTCATGTTTCTCTCATACATTATTAAATTCCTTTTTGACCTTTACTGAAAGATATAATTAACCTATTGTTCTTCACCCCTGAGAGCTTCCCCATAATCAATTCTATTGGGAACGTTTCCCATTGAACATTTTATTTGGCCTACTGTATTTTTCATTTTAATCAACATTTCAGTTTGGATTTTCTTCACTATTTCTTTCTCTTTACTGAGTTATATTTTTATATGAAATAATTGACTTCTTTATTTCATTTAGCTGTTTGTGTTATTGCCTTCTTTGAGTTGTTTGATCATATGTGAGATGACCTTTAGAGTTTTGTGTCTCATCTAAGCTGTTTTCACTGGAGGGCATGCTATGGGACTGATAGCTGTTGGAAAAGTCAAGCTGTCCTGGTCTGTCATGGTACTCAAATTTTGCCCTGGGATCTGCCCATCTGAGGTTAGATTGCTGCTTAAGATTTGATGTCATTGTTGCTGTTCATTTAATTTAAGTTTCTGGTATTCTTCTAGTGAGCATGTTTGCAAAGTTCATTGGAGACCCACTTGCAGTCCAGTTGGGGTGCTATTTTCATCTGATAAGCTGGGGTTCCGAGTACCAGGCTCTACCTCCAGTCAGCCCCTGAGGGTTGAGTACTGTCAGCAGCAATAGTCACTATCCCCAGTTAACCCACTCAATGACAAGGTAGCAGGTGACTGCAAACTAGACACTTATCAAGTACCAGCTTGTTTTTGCAGTAAAGGAACCCTAACAGTACTGTGTATACTGATATGTTAGGTGTATACTGATATGTTAGTTATCGTGGTGAGTAAAAGGTCAAAGAAGAGAATGCAAGCAGTTACAGTGAAACTGATGAGCATTAGATTATCCTATGGGAGGTAAAGGAGAGAGACATTCATAGGAATGGGGGCGTAAATGAAGCAAAAGGAAAACATTGTCAGAGATATGGGAGTTTGGATTAGCGGTAGACTAAAAAGAGGTGGTAAAATATGTATCTAAATATCATAAACCAGGTCAGTCTCTGGGCTTTGAGAGATGCTTGAGTAAGAGGAATGGATACAGAAAAAGAGAGGGAAAAAAGCATGCGGGGGTCGGGGGCGCAGATAGAGAGCACAAACTTTAAAAAAGGAGAGAGAGCAAACAGTAGGGATAATGTTAGGCTGCTTCACTGATAGCATGGGAGAAGAAAGAGCTTTAGAGAGGGGCAGAGCTGGGTGATAATGAAATCCCTGGAGATAAGGAATACCTGGAGGAGGAATTGCTGTGCAAAGCTACAAGACAGTGCAGCCAGGTCCTTCCCTCCTTCTGGTGGATCCAAGGCTTGCTTTCTCTGGTCTGGCCTTGGTCTGCGTTGACTACTATGGGTCCTGCTATTCTTTTGTAGACTCTCGACTCCTTTGTGTGCAGTTTTCTTGACCTTGTTTTGTGAGCTGTGCATTGAGGAGGCAAACTGTACTCTATCCTGGTCCCTGTGATACCACAGGGCCAGGAGCAGCAAGTGTCTGAATAATGCCCAAATCAATGCTTAGAGCTTATGCCTCATTCCCACGGGGTTGCTGTTCCTTATGAGCTGCCCATGGTAGTGCCAGCAGCAGTGACTGGGAAATCTTTCCATAACATTGTTCAAGAGTTGACTTTATCTCTGTGCGGAGATATGGCATTATCTCTTCCCTTAAGAGTGGGAATGGGAGGTTATCTAGCAGATTGAGAATGTCCCCCATAGTGTTATTTAAATATTTGGTCCTCAGTTGGTGGCATTGTTTAGGAATAATTAGAGGTAGTACCTTGATGGAAGAATCATGTCACTGGAGGCTGGCTTTGAGATTAAAAATCCTTGTCTCCTTCCAGGTCTCTCTCTCTCTCTCTCTCTCTCTCTCTCTCTCTCTCTCTCTCTCTCTGCTTCATGCTTATGGTAAGGGTGTAAGTGTTCAGCATATTGTTCTTACCACGTTACCATGCTTCCCCACCATGCAGGACCCTGTCCATCTGTAGACTTAAGTAACCTCTTTCTTCTCTCAGTTGCCTTGGTCATGATGCTTTATCACAGTAAAGAGAAGCAACCACACACAAGTTCTCACTATGTCAAGTTAAAGGGATGAGAGGAATAATTATCACCTTGTTGAGACAATCTATTTTATATGTGCAGTTACTCCTGGGTCACCCTGAGGTTCTTTTGGGTTTACCAACTTTCCTGAGACCTAACTCAGAAAGGCATAACTTTTTCTTTTTCTTCCTAATGCTGGCCAAAGCCCAAGCATAGCTTCTCTGACCCTTTGAGCTCTGTTCTTCCTCAAGCTCCTCTTCTCATCCATGTGGCTGCCTATCTGTCTGCTTTGGGATTCTTCATTTAAAACTTAAAAAAAAAAAAAAAGAAAGAAAGAGGCTGGAGAGATGGCTCAGAGGTTAAGAGCACTGACTGTTCTTCCAGAGATCCTGGATTCAATTCCCAGCAACCACATGGTGGCTCACAACCATCTACCTTGAGATCTGGTGCCCTCTTCTGGCACAATGGAATAGTAGAGGCAGAATATTGTGTACATAATAAATAAAATCTGAAAAAAAAAACCTTTAATGAAATTGTCTTCAAGCTTCTGCTTGATTCCATTCCTAAATTCTTTGATTAACATTGATTAAAACTCCCAGGAGGGGATGCTGATTTCTCTGGTAACATGTGACACTTTACCAGGACGCTTCCAACATTGCTATTGGCACAAGTTTTGTAGCATTTCTGGAGGAGGTCTTTTAGGCTAGCTTGCTGGAAGTTGCAACTATACCTGTGGCTGTACTGGTTGTAGTCATAGCAACAAGTCCAGCTCAATGGTAGAGGAGTCTGTGAGTCTGATGATGGAAAAGATTTGTTGGGGTATTGATCAGGGACATTCTGAGGACTGAAGAAGTAGTTGATGGGATGATAAAAGTATCCATGTTCATTTTGTTTCCTAAATTGCAATTAACCATTCATCTGGACATGACTTCCAATCATAGCTATTCATCTGGACATGACCTCCAGTCAGCCATCTTGACTGGAAGTCCCACGTTAAGCAGTTTAGATACATTTTAGATACATGTTTTAATTCACAAAACAACTCAGAGGGAGGTTATACAATATCCCAGTTTCATTAGGAAGAATAATGAAACATAGAGATCATCTCATGCCCACAAGGTAACCCAGCCAATACGTAGTTTGTCTGGAACTCCAGTGTTTTTGCTTTGAACACCATCTCACAGTCTTGACCAGACACCACATTAGAATGTCTTAATAAACCCTGCTCTAACGTCTTTGTTGAGACTTGGGTTCATCATACCATAACCTCTTCCCTTACTATTCAGTATAAAGAATTGAATCTGGGTTCTTGCAAATGGTAGGCCAGTTAACTACATCCCATTCTTGTCATCCTAGTTGACCAGGGGTGTAATGAGTCTTTCTCTGTCCCACCAGCCAGCTCCCAAATAATGACACAAAGATTTATTATTAAGTATGAAAGCTCAGCCTTATCTTAGGCTTGTTCCTAACTAGCTCTTATAACTTAAACTAACCTGTTTATAGTAATCTACACTCTATCCATGCCATGACCTCTCTTCCATCTTGTACCTCCTATTTCCTCTCTGTGTCTCCTGGCACCTCCTGTGTCTACATTTCTCCTCCTTTTCCTTTCTCTCCCTATACTGCCTGCCTAGCTATTGGCTGCTCAACTTTTTATTCCACCAACCACAGCAATACATCTTCACACAGTGTACAGATATCCCACAGCACATGAAAATGTCTGCCATCTCTAAATTGTCTTTAGAGCACCCCATCCTTCTCCCTCTGGTTGGGCTTCTATCTGAGCTGTCAAAGAACACCAAAAAGAAACCCATTTAGGATGAAGATGAAATCAGTCTTTACTTATACCACAACAGGAGGGCCTTTTAATGCCATAGCTGCCTCCAGGGGGGTTATGCCAACTAGTCAAGTCCTCCTGACTCTTTGACATCTACTCCCTGCCAACTTTGTCTGTTAACTATGCCTATGGTCTTTGGGGAGCTGATCCTTCCCCAAATCTCGCTTCCCATGATCAGGGGATGTATTGTGAATCTTGGGTGCTCCTGAGCCCCTTCAAGTGCATCCAGTTCTGACTCATAAAACACAATGAGGAATTTACAACTTTGATCTGCCACAGGCACAGAATTAGCCACCTAATTCCATGTTAGGTTCCTTTTTAATTACGTCTTTATTAAACTACTCATGTCACAGCGGGAGGCAATGCTGATTTTCGGTACCTCAGTGGAGAGAAACTTAATGAGATGATGCTCTGAGTTCCTTCTCTCTGCCCCTGCTCCCTGCAAGGGCTTCTGAGACAATGTCCCTGTGGCCTACAACCACACACTGCCTGCTTGGTCTGCTGAGCAGAAGAACCAGAGCCAGAGTATCTATTCCCCTGGCCTTCTCTGTGCTGGGTCACTGAAGCCGACTGTGTCCCTCTCTAAAGCCATTCATGTCCCTGTCCTGTGGCTCTCTCCTACAGTAGACTTTCTGCCCCCATACTTTTCTCTTTAAGACTGACTGGTCCCTGCTGGGGCCAGCCAGCCCTGGGGTGCATCCCCATCACTTAGGCTTCTCTAAATCCTGCTTCTACCATTTTAATCGATGCCCTCGAAAGACACTCATTTTAAATGTATCTTCAGTTTCTGCTTCTTGCTCTCTGAAGTATAGATATGGGCATCCACGTGACTCGAGACTTCCCCACAGGCACAGCAGTGAAAAACGATTGCCTGCTTAATCAAGTGACATTGTGAAAGATTAAGTTCCTACCTGACAGCCTTGGTGCTGGTGCTTGCCGCACCGGGAGCTTCCCTCATTTGGGAAGAAAATATTCAAGTGAGTGCAAAGATGAAATCATACCCAGTGAAGTGGCCCTGGGCATCAGTTTGCCCCCTACAACTGCTTGAGACTTTAGTACAACCCTATTTTAAACACACACACACACACACACACACACACACACACACACACACACACTTGTGAATTCTGGGGCTGGGGAGGTGGACCAGTGGATAAAGTATTTGTCACATATGCATGAGGTCCTTAACTGTATCTTCATAACCAAATTTTTAAAAGCCTAGCATAGTGGTAAGTATTTGTAATCCTAACACTGGGGAGACTAAGCAGGAGGTTCCCAGAAGCTCACTGGCGAGCCAGCTTCGTCTAGTTGTCAGGCTTCAGGCCTGTGAGAGATCCTGTCTAAAATAGGTGGTTGAAACCTGAGGACAGCACCTGAGATAGACCTCTGGCCTCCTCCATACACTCACACACATTGGCACATGAAGTCTAGAGTGAGGCTCAGTAGTGGATCAAAGGCTCCTAGCTTTGACCCCCAGCACCACACCATAAGGAGTAATCTTGACTCCGTAGATGTTATCCTTGGAAGTTTCCAAGGAAGCAAGACCTTGTTTTCTTGAGCCCTTAGGCACATAGATCTTAAGATGGGTGCCCTTCCTAGTATTTATTAACCTGTCGGAGGAGCAGACTAAAGTATTTCAAAACTGTCCATTTGGGAGGGCAGCCAATCAAACTGCTTCAAGTAGCAAAGTTCAGCTGGTGCAGGTGGAATTCTCCCCCACCGTGGTAGTGGCAGTACTCGGTGTCACAGACGACCTCAGCATTGCACATTGCCCTCTGACCAGAGAGAGCAGTCTTAGGAAAAAATATGTGAATGAAAGAAAAATGTAATGTGTTTGTTTATTTTCAAGCTACTTATGTAATAAAGTTTATTAAAATATTTAAATAAAAAAAGAAATAGAGCTGGGTGTTGGTGGTACTCATGCCTTTAGTCTCAGCACTAAGGAGGCCGAGGCAGGCAGATCTCTGAGTCTGAGGACAGCCTGTCTACAGAGTTCCAGGACAGCTAGGGCTACACAAATAAACTCTGTCTCAAAACAACAACAAAAGAGAAAAAAAAAAGAGAAAGAAAAGAAATAGAGCAATAGTTCTGGGTTTATGGGCTTTATTATTCACATGAAACCACTGCAGACAATACTCTAGACTGAGAAAGAACAGCCTAGATGTTGGCGACCTGAGCTCTGTCTGGCCTTGGCCTCTTGATGGGCACTTAGCATGGCCTGTTTTGTCTTTTGAACAATGTGATGCCTGAATTAACTAATGTGGCACTGACACACGTGAGAACTAGGAGAGACCTAATCTGTTAGAGGCTCAGCAAATACAAAGCTGGACCAGGACTCCACTTCTCTTGGGAAGCAACCCCTGGCAAGCTGTCCAGTGATTTTCTGTGTGGGAAAAATACTAGAACTTTGCTCAGAGAGTTGGTGTGATGGAATCAGTAAGTATATAAAATGTACGAAGTTATGAAAATTATTTTAATGCCTAATGCATGGCACAGGGTGGGTTCACCTATACTAGGCATTTGTGATTTTGTCCAGGGTTTAAGAGCTGTGGAATCTCAGCTTCCTGTTGGACTCGGAGCCCTGCATGGAGCTGCTGCTCGTAGGCCCCATTTAACAACAGCTTTGTTACAGGACAGTTTTGTGAGAGTGCATCTGTCCTCCATTGTTTCTGTCTTGTTATCCCCAGCGAACAGTCTGCACTGTGTGAGAACTCGGGCAGGCATCTACCTCTGCACACTTCCATTCGGGAGAACCAAAAAACTCTCAGGGAAGGAAAAAAGTTTTGTTTTGTTTTCTTTCTTTCTTTCTTTCTTTCCACTGCTCTGGAGTCTTTCTAAAATGGCTTCTCCTGGGAGATTAATTATAGAGGCCCCAATGTTTCCTGGAAATGCTAAAACATTTTAGAAGAGATGAAGACACTGCTTGATGAATGACTCGCCTCTTTATTGCCTAACAATTCACAAAGAAAAATGCATGTTTGAAACAGAACAGGATGTAATGGAAGTCTAAGTAGGCGGACTGTAAAATGGATTTTATTAACTATTTACAGTGATCGTGTAAATTGTTTTTGTCTAGGCCTGAGAAAGTTCCCTGCGGGTTTCTTCACCTCTCCTGGCACTTATCTTTTTCATTTGTTTTATAAAGGTAACTGGTCAGCTGTCAGATGAGCCTCTTCAGGTGCCACCAACCTCCCCATGACTCTTCTGCATCCTAGAGAGACATCCTTAACTAAAAAAAGGGAAGGCCTGAGAAAACAAAGAGCATCTTTGCCACCATTGTTCAATGTTCCAACACTAGAGACACCTTAATAAATACTATCTAACGGGCTCCACAATCCGCTTAGCAGGGCTTCCTTGCCCTATGCTTGAAAGGGGCATTAACCCTGCCCCTCAGGGAGCCAGCTGGGAGAGATGGGGTTTCTTCCTCAGGCCACCACCCCTCTGCCCCTTTCAGCTCCTGAATAGTTGGGCCTGTGCACTGGGCAGGTTGCTGGGAACACCTGCCCTGCCTTGGCGCTCTGTTTCCGTGGACTTCCGGGGCTCTTGGGTTGGAGGGAACCTCCAGCGTTCTCTCTCCCTTTGTCTTGCCCCCTTCTCCCAGCTGCTTTACTTAAAAGTTGATTTTGAACTTTTTATTTGAGAAGATGAAGTGGGAAAACAAATCTATAAATATATCTTTTTAAAATATTTAACTTTTTTTAAATGTCATTTCTCTCGCCCCCCTCCTTGCCCAAACCCCTCTTTCCTGGGGAGCCCTTAGGCTCTCTAGAACTGGCTGGGCCCCTGGGGACAGCCACCCCATGAACTTGGGGTCCATCAGTGTGTGTGTGGGAGATTCTGGGTTTGCCCCATATCCTGGGTTCTTTCCAGGAGAAAGCTGGGGAAGGAACCCTCAGGCCATACTCAAAACGGGGAAGGGAGTGTGAGCCACACTCTAGGCTCCTTTTGCCCTGTGGGGTTGTGGCTAGGAAGAGGGAGGAAGGAGACCAAATGGGGGGGAGGGGGGTAGTGGGTTAGGTAGAGAAGATTGATTTCATTTGTGCCACAGCACGGTCATTGCAGCCTTGTGCTCCCCCAGGCTTGCGGCTGCCCGGGGCCCAAGTTGCACTGAGCAGGATGGGAATGGAGAGGACACAGGAATGGGGTCATATAGAAGCAACTCTTAGGTTGAGCGCAGCAATGGAGAGCCGGAAATGGGCGGCTCTCCCAGGGAATGAGCAGCTACTGTAACTTGTTTAAATTAAGACAAAAAGCCTTGAAGAAAATGACTTTAGTTTTCTAAGTGTAACCTCAGTATTTATGTAATTTGTACAGGGCCATGTCCCACCCCCTTAGAACCCACTTGGGGACCTTGAGGGTGGGCTAGAATAGGGGAGGGTATTTTACCCTGTGTCAGAGCCAGCCTAAACCAGCTGTATCCAGTAAGGGAGCTTTTTAGAAGGCAGTCGGGGTGGAGTGTCTTTAAACCTCGGGCCACTGCCCTCGGTAGGCACGTGTCTGCTTCGGAGGTTTGGCGAAGGGGTGGGGAGGGTTTTATGCACAGCCTAGGTATCATAGGGATGATCTGCCGACATGTTTGATACCCCCCCACAAAAAAAGCTCTAATCCTCATTGCTGTCTTCCCCAGCTGGGGATGCCACCACCATTCTGGGCTTTCTCCTGGAAATAACTGGGGCCTGGGGTGGCCTTCAACTGGGGCATGGTATATCAGCATCAGGGGCCGAAATTGGGGAGCCTGGGACTCAGGTCTGTAACTGCCCACCCCCTTCTCCGCTCTTGCCCACGTCTCCACTCTTCCGCTCCCCAACACACGGGAGGAGATGTTAATTTTTCCTCACAAAAGATAGATCCAGTGAGTGAATCAGGCAAAGTGCTTATAATGTGTGTTGTGTGATTGTGGCCTTGGGAGAGCCTGCTTGTCGGGATTGAGGTGGATTCCTATGTGCAGCGACCCTTGGTGTTTCCCTTCCTAAGTGGCTCTGGGGTGTGTGTGCTTGTGTTTGAGTGAATGTATGTGTGAATGTGGAGTGTATGTGGGTATATCAGTGGTTTCTACTTCTCCTGGGATGTTGACCCAGGAATAGTGGACATGGTCACATCCTATGTACAGAGCTTTCTTTTGTATTAAAAAAAAATACTCTTTCAATAAATGTACCATTTTTGTGCACACACACACACAAAAGAAAGGGGCATTAAATTTGTTTTTAAGCGGTGGTGCCCATAACTGTAGTCTAAGCACTTCAGAAACTGGAGCAGGGTGATCCAGAGTTCAAGTTAGACCCAGACTAACTGTCTAATATGTGTGTGGGCGGGGGGGGGGGGAAAGAAGTTTCCCAGAGAAAACATGCCATGCACGTGGGAAAACTTTTCACGTGCTTTCCCCCTGTGATCCACAGTCTCTGATGACTGTCCTGTTCTTCCTGGTGTTACCAAGCAGTTGGTGAATCATCAAGAATCGTGACCTCTCCACTTTGGCCTAGCTTCCGGTTCATTCCCTGAACCTGAAGAATGTCTTTGTCATCGTGGTGTGAGCTATGGAGGGATCATGCTGGTTACCTACAAAATGTGAGCACCTGTTAGCATTTCTGGTCCATGGTAGCGGCCTGGTAAATGCACTGTTCCAACATGGCGCGCTGTGAGAGCACGTTGCGTGCGGTGGGGGTGAGGAGCGGGTGGAGGGCACGCCCCTTTCATCCAAATGTCTGACCAGGCGCGGTCCTTGTAAACCCCGAATACCACCTGCATCTTTAAAAGCCAAGACCTCGCGATGTAGAGCGGGTTACTGGTATTAGTGTTTGTTCCCCGAGTGCGTTAACAACAGCACCTCTCTCAAAATTGTTCTTGAAAAAGAAAAGCATTTTCTATTTCAGAAGAAGTACTAAGTCTGTCATCACAATGGGAAAATACTCAACCAACGACATTCTGCTGTTTTACGTTTAATTAAGGCTTAGTGCTGGTTTATTTTTAATTATAAGTGAAGACAGCAGTGCATAATCTTCTTAGTGGGGAGGTCCCCTCAAAATCCTAATCCAACTGTGATGTGAGGCTGCGCTCAGCTCTTCACCAGAGGACCCCGTGAGTGAGGAAGCTGCTTCTATGGTTTCTCTGTTCTGACCCTGTGACCGGCCAGGGGCACTCCAAGTCCAACTGTCCCCATCCCTGGCATAGTCCTTGGCACAGCGCAGGCACACGGCAGTGATTACAGTCACTGTTTCTGCTACAGGGTGTTACTCACTATTGGTCTAACTCAGACCCTGTGATAAGCTCTTCACAAAACATGTTAACTCTCCATTTTATTCTTCCACCAATTCTTGACATCCCTCATAGTTCCATCTTACATAGAGGGGGCATGAAGCTTCAAGGTTAAGCAAGTGGCCAAAAGTCATTCAGCAGTAAGCAAAACAGTGGACCATCAGCTAAGGTCAGCCTAATCCAGGAACTCCCACTCACATTGCCAGACCACTTGATGTTCGGTAGACTGGCTGCTAGCATCCAGACACTGGGCTGGGTATGCTAAGGAAACAGGTCAGCAACTTGTTCCCAAGTCAGGCTCAGCACTGAGAAAGCAACAATGTGAAAGCATCAGTTGAAAATGGAGTGAGGACATTCCCAGTTGGTTCTAAGTCTCCAAGTAACAACTCCTGGTTCTGAACAATTGTTGGAAACGTTTGGCCCTTAGGACTTATCCCTTCCTTGGAGTTTGAGAAGAATTGGTTGGAGGTGAACCCAGCATGAAGGTCAGGGCAGTTTCACAGTCCTTGGTTTTGCACATTTGATTCTGAGCTGTGAAGATGGACTGAAGGAGATACTCAGAGCTTGAGAGAGGTACAGTGATGCTGATGCTGGCAGAGAAGAGTGGGAGAGAAGAAACACGCTCTTCATTTGCTTCTACTAACTCAGGCACTGGTACAGTCAATACCACTTTCAGGAAACCCTGGAGTTTCTACAATTACTCTACAGGTGATTGGGGGAGGGTATCATCTCACTTTTCTGCCTATTGGAAAATGACATTTCCAGGTCCGGGCAGATAATGGATATTTGCATCGGTGCGGAGCTCTCCTAAACGGTGCAGAGGCAAGGGCAACCCATCGATTTCCATGCAGCTGAGCTGTGGTTACTCACTAGTTGAGTGTTGGGTCTAGCCACAGTGCAGGGTTAGGGACAGACCCTGTAGAGTTCTTCCAACCAGAAACTTCTGCAAGCATGTGGTTCCTTTGGCTACCTCTCCATTTCATCTCATTTTTTTGTGATCTAGCTGTTAACAGGCTCCATTTATTATGAAAAAGAGAATGTTATTCCCCTGTGGCATAAGACCAAGCCCAGGTCATCTTCAATAATGAAATGGGAAAGCTCAGAGACCCTAATGTCAGACAATGAAATTAGAAATTCACTGAGTCTGAGATCATGGAGAAAAGGACAGTTGACTGCCTCCATCGCATGTAAGAGCCTAAAAATGAAGAGAGGGTGTGTTACTCTTATAAATGATTTTTCCATGGCTGGTCTACCTGTCTAGCTTGTTTTTTGTTTCCTCTGGTAACTTGAATACAAATTGCATTGTAAAATAAAACATCAAAATTAATAGCATGAACCAAGTGTTAGGTGTGATAAGTTGTGAAAACGACATGGACTGTGAGGGCGCTGAAGAGACACGGAAGAACTTGCAGTCAGTAATAATGAATCATGTCAACTAAGAGACGTGGTGGGGAAAGAGGATGAAATTTGAAAAGCAGAGAGTCTGTGTGGCAGAGAGCTAATTATCCTGACATCTAATCTTCCAGGAGGCTAACAGTTAGTTCAGCTGCTAATAGTCACCCAGGAGTGAGCTGCGGAGATATTTTTAAATATGCTGTTTTTTAAGATCCAGCATGCTTACATCTGATAGTCAGACCCTTAAGGACCAGCTGCTAGAAGAAACTATGAAGTTCTCTGCTCAGCTTTGCTTTAGACACAGGGAGGTTATTAGCAGTAACACCCGCCATTCCTGCACGAGTAGAACTTGCTAGCCCTTGAAAGATTATAGCACCTCCAAGCGAATCAGCCAGTACAGTATTTTGTGTTGCTATTTTTATCTGATTCTATTTAATAGTTTAGAAAAGTGGGCTGAGAAATGTGGAGAAAGAAAAATCAAAAGCAATGCCTAGGTAGAGTTTTAATTCCAGAATATTCTGGAATTGGTTTTGTTAGGTCAATATATGAACCTACACAATTCTGGACAGCTTGCATGAGTTGACTCATGAATTTCTAAAACCCCCTGAGCAACAGGTTTTGTCTTTATGGTCCTATCTTAAGATAAAGAAATAAGTTCAGACAGGCTTCTTGCCTAATGTCACACAGAATAGTCACAGAGTTTGTGTTGTAGGTAGTTTTTCTTCCCAGCAGAGTGCATGGTCCCACATGCTTTACTGTCTGTGCTTTTGGATCCATGAAATGACTCATCCAGAGGATATGCTACATTCTGTTGGCTTCTTCTGGTCATTGACTCATCACATCTCTGGATAGAGTGTGGACCCTGCAGACATGGACTCTGACTACTATTGTCCAAGGACATGGAATAGATTATTTGTCTTAGATAAAGTTTCTATTGCTGTGAAGAGACACCATGATGACAGTAACTCATTGGAAAAGCATTAACTGAGGGTGGCTTGTTTACAGTTTCAGAGGTTTAGTCCATTATCATCATAGTGGGGCATGGTAGTGTGCAGGCAGATGTGGTGGTGCCTGAGTTCTACATCAAGCAGGCAACAGAAAGTCTACTGAAACATTAGACAGTATCCTGAGCACAGGAAACCTCAAAGCCAGCCTCCCACAGAGACAGGCTTCCTCTAACAAGGCCACACTCACATACAAAGCCACACCTCCCAACAGCGACACTTCCTATGAGACTATAGGGGCCAATTACATTCAAACTACCATAACAGGTTTAGTGCAACATTATCATTGCAGAGAGCATAGCAGTGTGCAGGCACACATAATGCTAGAGAAGAAGCTGCTACATGTTGATATGCAGGCAACAGGAAGTAGACTGTCATACTGGGCATGGCTTGGAGATATACATATATAAATGTACATGAGACCTCAAAGCCTGTCTCTACAGTGACACACTTCTCTTAACAAAACCATATACTTCCTAATAGTGCCTCTCCCTTTGGGAGCCATTTTTTTTCCAAAGTACCACACCATTTAAAACTCATAATCTTAAGTAAATATGCACAGATCTCTGAAGAATAAAAGGACATTGAGGATCAGGAAGTGCAATTATACTAGCTGCCTTCTATCTTTCTCTTCGCTGAGAATATATATAACCTTATGTCAAATGTGAGGCAACAATACAAACCATGAGAGCTAGGGTTCCCAGTCACCTTGAAGGTCACTTAGGCTGACCTGTATAAGCCCATTTTCTCTCATTTCAAGAACATTCTTTTTTCTTATGTGGTGGACTATTATTTTAAGATGTGTTACACTTATCTATGCTGTGAAATACTTGTTTAATGATGCAAAGATGTGTTGCATTCTTTTATGTTGCATTTGTTTAGCTCTGTGAAGCTGTGTTATTTTGCCTGTCTAAAACACCTGATTGGTCTAATAATGAGCAGAACAGCCAATAGCTGGGTAGGAGAAAGCATAAGCAGGGCTGGCCTAAATAAGATGAGAAATCTAGGAAGAGAGATTGAGGAGCAAAGAAGGAGAACAGGAAAATTGCTGGGGCCAGCCACCCAGCTACGCAGCAAACCACAGAGAAAGAAGTAAAGAAAGACATCTAGAATAGAGAAAGATAAAAAGCTCAGAGGCAAAAAGTAAATGAGATAATTAGTTTAAAAAATCTGACTAGAAATAAGCCAAGCTAGGACTAGGCATTTATAAATAATAATAAGTCTTCATGTATTTATTTGGGAGCTGGGTGGCGAGCCCCAAAAAGCAAAGAGTAAAATAAACTAACAAAAAACAACCAACACCTTTAGGCCTTTCTCTAAGGGTCCTGCTAGGCTTACTCTAGTCCTTAACATTGATGGAGTGTTTTAGAGTTGACTGACATCCTCCCATCCCATCCATCTTTTCAACCATCTTGAGAATGATGCTGAGTCCTTCATTTTGTAAGTGATAACAGTATTTCTGAGCTCTCCAGTACATGGCAGACCCTGAGCTAAGCAGTTCACATTCTGTATTCAATTCATCTTCATAAGAACTCTGTGAAGCAAATACGACATACGGTGGCATGTTTGTGGCCAACAGAAGTATTTGTCTAAAGCCTGACAGGTGAGGGAGGGGTGGAGAAGCAGGCATTGCTGATTTGGTACTCTGAGCTCAGGGTACCTCATAGGGAAATATGACTTCTTAAAGTCAATACTAAGGCTTTCCTCCATAATCTAGATGCTTCTGAATCCCTAGGGAGATCTGCCCACATAAGATTCTCAACACAGGACTAGAGGATAGAGAAATTGAGGGATACATTCTGTTATGTGACATGTGGCTATTAACAGGCAGGAAAGGGGATACAACGAGAGTTTGCATCCTTAAGGAAGACTCATTAGCAAAAGCACTTCCCGTGCATGACTAGAGTCAATCGTAGCTGTTGCTGTTGAGTTTTTCAGTGTTTGACATGTTTATTATCATGAGAGTAAGTAAATCAAAAAATGCAGAAGCACCAGAATGTAGGCAAGCTCACTTAACTTCAAATGCTGTCAGCTAGAGGAAAACCATTCCTACACAAAACAGTCAGCGTGCGTGGAGGCTGCCCAATGTGTTAATCATCTCAGATGTGCTGCCCTTCGCTGGCTTTTCCCGCCTGAACTTCGTGCTTGCGAGGCTCATAAGAATGAAGGCCCTTTAAGGGCTATGGTAGAATAAGATCAACACACAAATCATGTTACTCATATAAGTACAGTTTCATCTACTAGTTCCATTTCATGCAATAGGGATGTGGCCGCTCACATTTTAAAATTCAACCACAAATGAGGCCATCTGGCTTATTTTAAGCATTCTTTAAAACTCAGACTTAAGCTAGCCAAAGGGAACGGGCATGATACAAAAGCTAATTTTAGAAGTACAAGACTAGGCAAACCAGTGGCAAACATAGAGGTATGGTCACATACAGAAGGATTTTAGAAAGTCACATATGAAGATAGGGGCTAACTATAGAGTGGGATTTTGCCTGGCATTTTACTTCCCTGTCGCTAGATGGGGCTCACTAGTTGAGGTTACTTCCTGCCCAGATTTAGATTTCGCATCGGACAATAGAGAGGATTCAACCGGGGTTTCGGTTCAGTTCTTGAAAAGATAAGTTATTGGAAGGTATTCAATGGGACTCCTAATAAGATTGACTTTTTTTTTTTTTTAGTTGACCACAAAAGTCTTTTTGAGCAAAGCTAGCTTTATCCCAATTGAACATGAAATAGGTCACTATTAGAAAAGACAGCTTCGCTGTGTTTGTACTTGGGATTAACAGATAAAATAAATAGTTCTTTTCTTCCCACGGGCATTGATGAGGCAGCTTTCTCCTAAATGACTGGAGACTTCTGTTCTTTTCAGCAAACACAGCCCTCCAATTAGGGGCTGCAAATAAGATTATATGCCCTGAATAAGTCTGAAAGGGGCCTTTATAATGAGAAAGTTTGTGTGCGGAAAGCAAAACAGCACTAAGTACTTGCTGTGGCTTCATTAAGAGAGCTGCATGAAGATGCCTAAACCCTCTTCTGAGTGCTCTGAATGATCAAATAAAAAATTATAGAAAACAGCAAAGTGTATCCCATCCCTTCCCCTCCCCCCCTCCTCCCTCTTTACTCTTCTTCTTCTTTCCTCATCATCACATTTAAGGAGCAGAAACAAATAAATTGGGCATAGTTTGGAAACGCTGTGTTAGAATCCAAGCAAAAATATAAAGGATGAAATCACAGCAGCCTTGAGGATAGAGCGTGTAGACTGTCTCCCTTCAGCACTTCAATGGTGGCCGCTCTGTCACTACTACAACATAATAACGTATTGAGGATTGCTGGCTTCTGCTTCTGCTAAGCTTCCTGGCCTGTGGACACAGTGGTGATTGTCCTCATCTACTCTTCCAGATCAAGCAGAGCTCAGTATGTGAATGGGCCTTTCCTGGATGAATAGGTCTCCTCTCCGCACACGCAATGCATTCAGGATTAGGGGACTGAAGCCCCCAGAGCCCCCAGAGAATAAGATGCAGCCATGCAACGCTTCCTCTGACCACAACTTCCTACTAGCTACGAGGAAACGACCAGGCTGCGAAGCGGCGAGATAAGATGAGAGTCTCTAGCTAGAAAACAGTAGCTCTAGACACACCAGACGGAACTGCACCTAATCCCCAGCTCAATGTGTCCACGGGTATATTTCAGGTGCTTATTATGGCCAGGCATGGTCCCTGGACTGAGTACCTAGCAGGGGGCAGACTAAGAACCCCAGTTCACAGTGCTTGTGTTCCATGTGTTTCTTAACCATGTGACTGTACTTTGCCACTCTTTTATCTGTACAATAGCGCCTGCCTCTCAGGGTTAGTAGCTTGGGATTAATATTGTTAGAAAGCTCTTCAGAGCCTCTGATATGTAGGAGACAGTCATAAATATTTCATGAATGAATAAATGTATCTATCAAATCAAGCTTTCAAAACCTTCAAATCCATTTAATAAACTCAAATTGTAGATACTGGCTTCTGATATTTTAATATTCACACACTCACACACATACACAGTTATACAACAGACTCTCTTACTTATAATCAGGGATTCTCTCAGGAACCAACACTTTGTTGAGTTTTACTTTTTGGGGGAGGGATATTTTAGCTTTCTGTTGGTATGGTAGTGCTGGTGTATGGGTGTTTTGCCTGCATCGATGTGTACCACTTGTGTGCCTGTGGTGCCCACAGAAGACAGAAGAAGGCATCAGGGCTCTGAAACTAGAGGAATAGCTGTTGTGGGCCATCTTGTGGGTACTGGGAATCGAACCCAGGCTCTCAGGACACCTCTCTAGCCCTGCATTTTAATGTTTTAAAGGGCATACATGGTGGTTAGAAGAAAAGACTTGTGCTAAAAGCAGTTAACAATCCATTCATGCTCAGACCAGCCTTCTTTCACAAAATGTGGCCATTTCTTTCATTATTAGGCATTTAAAAAACTTTCTTGAGACATTCTTAGCGTTCTAAGCAATTTGCAGCCCTATACACACTGTTATCACTTAAAATCTTGAAGCAGGGGAATGCTTTCATAAAAGAAAGAAAGAAAGAAAGAAAGGAAGGAAGGAAAGAAAAGAAAAGAAAAGAAAAAGCTTTGCTTATAATTCCAGCCCTCAGGAGACTGTGGAGGCAGGAGGATTATAAGCCCCTAGAAGCTGGCTGCAGAACCATACTCTGTCTCAAAATGGCAGATTTAGATTTAATAGAGGGAATTAATTATAATTTGCTTGCATTATAGAATCACCAGTCTGAAAAGAACAGAGAAAGTCAATATTTGTTAGAAAATAAAATAATTGTACCTAAGAATATTTTTAAGTAACTTCAATGAAGTTATAATTTTTAAGTTAAAAAGAAAATTTTAGCAGGGCATGATGGTACACTTCTGTAATTCTAGAATTTGTGTGGCAGAGACAGGACGATCATCAGGTCGGGGTGTGCTGGAATGAAACAAATAAGATTACCAAGACTTGGGGCTAGAGAGCGGCTCAGGGTTAAGAACATTTGCTGCTGTTGCAAAGGATCTAGGCTCAGTTTACAGAATTCACAGCAGCTCATAACTGCCTGTGATTTCAGTTGTAGAAGATTCAATGACCCCTCTGGTCTGCTGAGGCACCAGGCATGCATGTGATACACATACATATGTACACAAAAAATCAAACTAGACAAGGCATGGTGAGGCCTTGACATTTAATCCCAGCACTTGGGAGACAGAGGAAGGGTAGATCTCCTTGAGTTTGAGGCCAGCCTGGTCTATACAGTTGGATTCTGTCCAGCCAGGGCTATATAGTAAGACCCTATCTTAAGAAAAAAAGAAAGAAAGAAAGGAAAAATAAATAAAATCTTATTTAAATATAACCAAGACTCCAGCTGAGATGACCCAGAAAAAAACATTTTCCCATTAATTTGGCTTTTAGTTTTTCTTCTTCCCAAAAGGAAAACACAAAATAAACAACCCAACAAAAAATAATTGTGAGGTTAACTTCCAGCAGCCCAGGTTCATTCAAGTGATGGGGGAGCAGAGAAAGACATCTTGAAAGGCTCCAGTTGTCCACACATCATAACATATTCTTAGATCCACAGTGGCTGGATATAGCTGTTGCTGAATCGGGAAGCATACCCAGGCCTCGGTGGTAAGGAAGGAAGCGAAATCCAGGCTTCCAAAACATCTAAGGACAAATCCAAAAACATGGACAGGAGTAATCCAGAAACAACAGATGTTTTGAAGGTCAATGTCAATGTGTGTACTGCTCCTCAGAATAAAGGTGCAGAATGACTCCTGAGCCCAGGATAAAAGAAGCCCATGCCACAAAGTCCCAAAATAGCTTTATCCAACTATAAAGTTAAAAGTATGAAGAGCAATGGATAGAAATTACACAAGCAAACAGCCAGGGCACAGTCACGCAAGATGGCTGACACAGAGGACAGATAACCTGGCTGTAGATTTGACCTTCCTTGAGAAAAAAAAAAGAGGTCTTTGTAGTACAGCAGCCATGACCATTACAGTCTAGGTCCTGTAGTGAGTGGAGTATGATATAGAGTCCACCCATTTTTAATAATTTATTTATTTTTATTTTCTGTGCATTGGCATTTTGCCTGCATGTATGTGTGTGTGCGGGTGTCAGTTCCCTGGAACTGGAGTTACAAATATTTGTGAGCTGCCATGTGGGTGTTGGAAATTAAACTTGGATCCCCTAGAAGAACAGTCAGTGCTCTTAACCACAGAGCCATCTCTGCAGCCTCTCTACTCATCTTTATAGAACATCCTGTTTCCAGAGAATAACATCCCAGCAAAGGCTCCAACTCAGCAGTACAGAGACACAAAAGAAAGACAAACAGCTCAGCGCACACAGGACAAGAATGAGAGATCTGAAGGGCTTCTGAGTGACACATTGTAACAGCAGGTCACACAGCCTTTTATAAGCACTGTAACACATAAAATAGGAAACCCTAAACTCATACAATTTCCATAGCGACATAACCCATCTTACTGCAGGAGTCCTGGTATATTGTCATGGTACGTAAACATAGGAGCAAACAAAAGCACAAGGCTGGTTGACTGGGTATCAGAGCTGGGCTCCATCTCTCCATGGCTGCATTTGGTACTATCTCTCTGACAAATAAACAGGACTTCATTCTTACAGGAATCCTTTCAAGGAGAACAATGAACCTGGGAGCTGGTGGCAGTGTATGACCCACTATGACATATGTTGGTGCAAAATCTAGAATGCCACACTGAAGAGACTATAAAAGCAAGTCATTAATTGGAGAACAAACTCATGGACAAGAACTCCTACTGTATCTAGGAACAGGAAATGGGAAAAGAAAATGTAGATGGGCGTATGACCCACCATGTCCACATAACTGTAGGAAGTTTGCCCAAAGCACAGTCCAGGAGATTAAACTCAAGCACCAGCTTCCTTCATCGGTATAATCTCTATTCTAAGTGTGTTGAGAATAAAGAGCATGATGAGGACCTTGGACATGTGCTAATGTTCTGATGTGGTCACTTAGGATAGCTCATCTAAGAGAATGTCTCCCAATGAAACTTTTTCATGTTCCGGAGGTTCTCTGTAGCCATTTCTCTTTACTCCTTCCTTCCTTCCTTCTTCCCTTCCTTCCTTCCTTTCTTTGTAGTAAAGATTTATTTATTTATCATGCATACAGTGTTCTGCCTACATGTATGCCTACACTCCAAAAGAGGACATCAAATCCCATTGTAGATGGTCGTGAGCCACCATGTGGTTGCTGGGAATTGAATACAGGACCTCTGGAAAAGCAGCCAGTGCTCTTAACCACTGAGCCATCACTCCAGCCCCCTAGTCATTTTTTTCTCTCCAAGGAATGAGTAAGTCATGAGCACATACACACTCTCACCCATTGATGCCAATTTTGCAATAGTTGGTCACAGAAATCACCAAAATAACTAGCAACTGTCATCAGAAAATGAAAAGGGTTTCAATTTCTCTAGTTCTGCCAACAAGTTATTTTTTAAACTACTCGCTGTTACACACCTATCTCATCCATAAACCCAAGATATCCTTCCCACTAGAGGTGACCATGAAAAGTGGTGACAAATGTGGTTAGCTGTTGGCTTGTTGGACCAACAGCTGTTTCCTGTCCAAATCAAACTTTTAGTTTTATGTTACAGTAAGGTACATTTAAGGCAGTGACTGTTAGACCTGGCTGCAGAGAGTCATGAGGAACAGATTCAAGACAATACTTGATGCCTGTGATGTCTTGGCTGTGTCACCAAAATCAGAGACAACAAAAGAAAAACTAGACAGTGGGGCTATATGGTAACAAATGGGGTGTACAACATAGGAAATAGCTGATGAACAAAAGGACATTTACATATCACATGTCTAATGAGAGGTTAGTCAACAAGGCAGACAGACAGCCAACAGGATCAGGAGGAAGGTGTTCAGTACCACTAATCATTAGGGAGATATTAATGAAAGCCACAATTAGACACCAGCACACATTTGTAAGGATAGACATTGCTATAGGGGAAAAAACAGCTTAGGTGAGTCTACAGAGGTGTTAGAGTTACTAATGGTGGTATTGTAACAGGATCCCAGACCCTCAGTACAACTGACTAATGATGGAAGTACCATTTGGGCCATAAGATTCAAAATGTAGACAGTACCATCTGCTAAAATGAAAATAAAGACCTAATCTATCAAAGTCTACAGTTTTGGGAAAGTCTCTAAATGCAGTAACTGCTCTTTTGTCTTCTGTAGATCTGCTTCTGGCTAACTCTTCCTGCTAACTGAGATGTGTAACCCCAGGATGTGATTTGTGATTAAAAATTTACCCCAACAAAGGCTCAGGGCTGCACTGATCCCCAACACCCAGTATAGTTGCTGGCTGGCTAATAATGGCTTTTGTTGCTTACACTTGTATACAAGTAGTCTTCTCTGATGGATACCTCACAATAGTGGTATAAATTAAACCTGAAATAGCTGCCATGGGAACCTATGTAGAAAGGAAAAAAGGTAAAATAAACTACTATATGATCTACAATCCTACTTGTAGGAATTTATTTTAAAGAGCTGATCCCAGGATATTGACCAGTACTCTCACATCCATTGCAGCATCAGCATTATTCACAATAGTTAAGAAGTAGAAACTGGCCTCTTCCGGGGACGGTGCTAAGAGGCACTCAAAATGGTCCAGCGCTTGACATACCATCGAAGGCTTTCCTACAATACAGCCTCTAACAAAACTAGGCTGTCTCGAACTCCTGGCAACAGGATCGTTTACCTCTATACCAAGGAAGTTGAGAAAGCACCTAAGTCCGCATGTGGAGTGTGCCCAGGCAGACTTCGAGGGGTTCGTGCTGTGAGACTGAAAGTCCTTATGAGATTGTCTAAGACAAAGAAGCATGTAAGCAGGGCCTATGGTGGTTCCATGTGTGCAAAGTGTGTCCGTGACAGGATCAAGCGGGCTTTCCTTATTGAGGAGCAGAAAATTGTTGTAAAAGTGTTGAAGGCACAAGCACAGAGTCAGAAAGTGAAATAAATATGCAGCTTTTTAAAATAATAATAATAATAAAAAAAGAAGTAGAAACTGCCTAAATGACCATCCCACCCAATTAAACCCAAATTCTCAGTTTTGTGACTGAGCATTCCCTCTTTTTTTCTTTCTCTGTGTCTCTCTCTGTTTCTCTTTCTTTCTCTCTCTCTCTCTCTCTCTCTCTCTCTCTCTCTCTCTCTCTCTCTCTCTCTGTTTCTCTCTATATATCACTTTCTCTCATATGTATATATGTATGTATATATGTATTTGCTCACTGATGTATATGTAGAGGCTGGAAATCAATGCTGGTACCTTCTTTACCTTCTTTTATCACCTTCTACATTGCTCTTAAGACAGGTTCTCTTGCAGACTTTACCAGCTCATTTATTCAACTTTATAGGCTGGCCAATGATCTCCAATCTTTACATAGTTGCTTGGAATCTGAACTTAGGTCCTTGTTCTTATATAACAAGCACTTTATGCATTGAGTTGTCTCCCTATTTGTTCAAGAATTATTTTTTATGTATTTGTGCCCTTTTATCTACAGGCATGTTTGTGTACTGATATGGGATATCTTTCTGTATGCTGTAAATTAGCTTTGGATAATAAAGGAACTGTTTTGGCCTTTGGCAAACCAGATTATTGGCAGGCAGAAATTTTAAGCATATATAAAGGAGAAGGAGAGTAAAATCAAGAGAGAAGCTGCCATCAAGAGAGCAAGATATAAAGTATAGGTAAGCCATAATACATGTGGCAAACCATATATTATTAGAAATGGATTGAGTTAAGATGCAACAGCTATCTGGAAATAAGCTTGAGCCATAGACTAAACAATTTGTAATTAATATAGCCATTTAGGTCATTTTTGAGGGCTAAGCAGCAGCGGGTGGGTCTGGACCTTGAGACTAGGACAGGCTAGAAACTTTGAGCTATAAATGGTGCCCAATGTGGGACAAAAATCTACATAGACCTGAGAAAGCTTTAAAAAGATTCTAAAAAGGAGACAAAAACAACTTTCTAATTGTGTCTCTCAAGAGGACTGTGGTACAGAGTGGTGTTCGGGTTTGACCTACAAAATGACAGGCTTGCTATGTCAGTCTGAGCTACAACATAGCATGTTTCCAAAGTCTCACAGAAACCTCAGTACAAACATGAGCTGCTTATGACAAATTTAAGATCTCAGCTCATACAGACAAAAAGGAAACAGAGTCAAAGATGGCTTCTTGGTAGCAGCATTTTTTTAGGTTAGCTCTGTTTGCTGGTGGCAAGGACAGACACTCCTTCTTTCAGAGAAGCTTTCTGACTCAGTCTTAGTATAAAAAAACTGTGTGGTCCTTTTAAGAGGCAATGCTGCCAAATACTTAAATGGAGTTCATGGCAGTACTCTAATTGGTAGCAGTGTATACCCTAAAATTCCCCAGAGTTGGGGTGGTAAACGTGGTTCATGAATTTAAACTCTTTATGAAGTTAGACTAAAGAGGTGGGTGGAGCCAACCAGCCATCCTATCAAAGACTTTAATCTTAGCCAGGCTTAGCAGATTTAAGGTGTGGTCAGAAAAAGATAAGAGATATACAGTAAAGACAAAGACAGTCACACACAAAAAAAAAAAAGGTTAAAAGTGTTTAAAAATATACATAGGCTTGGGTGAGAAAAGAAAAAGAAAAAAGTTAGAGAAAATTCTTTTTAAAAGAAATAAAGTTATATACATACATATATATGCCATATAACAATGGAAAATATACAGAAAGTCTTCAGTTATTTCATAACTGTATGTTATGTTATATTTGAATAGTTTGTTGAGAAAGGAGCAAAAACTGCTAAGACACATGTGATTACAAATGTTGCTGGATTAACCCAACCTATATATTTATAAATGGCTTGACTTCAAAATTAAATCAAAAAGATATGTTACTTTGGAGAAGAGGGGTATTTTTATTGCTATAAAAAATAAGAGACTATGGCTTTTATTATAGGTTAAAGAAAATAAGGTTTGATCAAGGAAGACCCTGTGAAAAAATCTCTGATGGTAAGAGATGGCCCCATCAGTTTCAAGGCTGCCAACCAAGATGAGCCAGCCTCAGGACCCACATAAGATTGCCAGTGCCCCCAAACAACATAAAAATAATGATAGAAACCTACACCCAAATTCCAAAAATATTGTTTATAAATGTTTATTTTCTATTATAAATTGTTACTGGTCATAGTCAATCTCTTTTTAGGGCAAAAAGTAGGATATGATATATACATGATTTGAATAAAGATTATTGAATCTACTTTGATCCAAAATTCAATTGTTAATCTCAAAATATTTTACATTGGTATGAATTTTAGTTTATTGATAGAAATCTAAGGTCAATTTTATTATATTATATGTATATTTCAACTTTTGTTTACATATATATTAATGCAATTTCTTTAAAATTGTAATGTATAATTAAGAAATATAAATTAATAGTTATCTATGATAAATTTATAGTCATGTTAGGTTTTTTAGATATAGGAGATACATTTTAATTAGGTAGATAATCTTCAAACACTTCAAAGACCTATAGAATATGACATTTAAAATATTTTAAGAACTTAGATTTTTCTAAATGGTAAAACATATCTGCTTCTGGCAGCACTAATCTACTTTAAAAGGATGATTGACATTGAAGAAACTCCAATTTACTTTCTTTGTGGCAAAAAATGGTGACCTAACAAGAAGCTATTCTTACCTTGACTACTTGACAGTATGCTGTACAAACTGAAGTATACAAAAGCGATGTCTGGAACTTTGCCAGAACAAGTCAAGATCGTCCTTCAGTTTTCTGCTTCAGAGACTGCCAGACATTCTGCCGGACACAGAAAGAAATAACTGATGAACTATGGCAGAATGGGCAGAGTAGTTCTTCAAATTTCCTTCTTCATTAAAAAGTCTGTCAGAGACTCTAGTCCTGTAGGCTGAAGATTAATGCTTCAACATTACAAAGGAACTTTGGGTAACTATTCAGGTAACCAGATGTCTCTGTCATTTCTAGAATTTGGAAGTTGCTTATAATAATAAATCTTACTCAGGTAATAATATATCTTCTGTGACCTTTGATGGGGTTGCATATTAGAGTTATAATTATAGTTTTCCTTGTTTATAATAAAAGATAATTTAGATATGAAACTTTGGACTTATAAGAATAAGGTAGATGATAAAATATTTTCTTTAATTTTGATAAATACAATAGACTAGATATTGAAACTGTAAATCTTGCTTGATAGCTGTTTTGTTATGTATAATTTTTGCTATATTAAAATTGAAACTTTGCTTTTTGATTAGACAGAAAAAGGGAAGAGATGTGGTATATCTTTCTGTACACAGTGAATTACCATTGGATAATAAAAAAATTGTTTTTGGTATGTGGAAAGCCAGCTTACAGGCAGGCAGGAATTTCAAGCATAAATAAAGGAGGAGGGTGGAGTCAAGAGAGATGCTGTGAGCTGCCACCAAGAGAGCAAGATGTAAAAGTACAGGTAAGCCACAAGCCATGTGGCAAAACATATATTAGTAGAAATGTATTGAATTAAGATGTAAGAGCTAGCTAACAATAAGGCTGAACCATAGACTAAACAGTTTGTTGTGGTGGGACTCTTCTCTTTATCATTCTGTAAATAAAGAAGCTGTTTGGCCTATATGGAGCACCATAGAAGTGGGTGGAGGAATCAGAGAGATAGGTAGAAGGATGGTGGAATCAGGCAGTCTCCATCCAGCCTCCAAAGAAGAAACATGTAGAACTGTAGGTATGGGCCATGGGCCAAAGCCGCGTGGCCAAGTACATTAATGGAAATGAGTTTAATTAAGATGAAAGAACTACTTAGTAATGTGTCTGAGACATAGGCCAAACAGTATGAAATTAATATAAGCATCTGAGTCAGTTTTGGAGGATAAAAGCTGCAGCAGGCAGATCCAAATTTCTGACCTGAACAGGGTTAGAAGTCATTTACAACAGATGGTGCCCCACGTTGGGCACCAGATACCACTGTAATTGATTATATTTGATGTATTATATGATGAGTTAATATTTATTAAGGGGAGAGAACGGACTTACAAATATAGGAAACAATTTCAGGAGAAAACAGAGATGCTCAGCTTCATCCTGGAGAATTCAGGACCCAAAAAGAAAAGGCAGAGTCTGGGTCCTGGGCTCTTAAGCAATTTTGGCCACACCCCATCTGGGTCTAGATTTTTTAAGTCGTCCATGCTTTCTTGGGTGACATCTGAATCTCACTACAGTTCGTAATTAATATAATCACCTGAGTCATTTTGGGGGGCTAAGCAACAGTGGGTAGGTTCAGACCTTGGGGACAGGTTGAGCCAGAAACTTTGGATGACACTTTACTACATGCATGCAGTGCCTGTACAAGCAGAAGGGGATTGGATCACCTGGAACTGGGGCTGTAGCCATGTGGGACTTGGAAAGCAAATAGAAGTTCTCTGCATGTGTATCAAGTGATCTTAATTGCTGAGCAATCTCTCCAGCCCTCCTCACTAGTTTTGATAATACTATTTTCTTTTCTCAACTGCAGATAGCTACATGCTAAGGAAAACCCCACACACTGAATCATCTTCTTTCTTTTAGAATTGCAATTTGCAATTACCTTTGTGTATTTGTTTCCTAATCAGAATGATGCTAATACCTATTGTGATTAATGGCACCATCGTCTTTCAAGCTACCTGAGCCTAGAAACTCAGGTGTCATTTGTCCTGAACTTGCTCCTACCTGCAGTTGCCAAACACTATTCATTCCACATTGAAAACTCACCCTTTGCCCTCCCTCAGTACCATATCTTTAGAAGATTTGGGGGTTTTTTATTTGTTTGTTTTTTAATTAAGACTTAATAATGCAGCTCTCATCCTGGGGTTAGCCTTATTTTTTTTCTTTTTTTGCATCAAGGCCATTAAGGTTTCATTTTGTAGCTCAGGCTGGCTTCAAATGGCAATCCGTCTGCCTTGGCTTCCTGAGTGTTGGGATTGTAGAAATATACCACATACCAAATAGCCATCTTATTTTTAGGTTTGTTGTTGTTGATAAATGTACTTTCAGAATAAAGTTTTTTTTTAAAGTCACTATGCCTGTGTTGCCTATTCAAACATAGGAAGGAATGTGAAATGAAGAAAAGAGTTCTGCTGCATAGCACTATTATGTCACTATAGCCAATGCCTTGGGTGCCAAGCAGACTGAAGTTTAGGCTTTGAACAAACCTTGCTATTCTAACGGCTGCTATCAATCTGAATGCAAACATGGCTGTGTTTGCCATGCTCAGCCCTGCATTAGCCTTGCTTCACAGGCCTGCAATGTTCCACATTTCCAATCCACTCTCAGCAGCTCATCATGCCATCTCTGGTCCTTGATCAAGTCCTCTACAAGATCTTTCCCCCTGGTTAATTCCACTTCAGACTATAAGAACAGATTATGTATTTTTTTTGGGGGGGAGAGCAAGAACAGGGACAGTCACAGCAGAAGATGATCAAACAAAGGTGGCAGGTGATGCTCAAGGGCTTTGGAGCCTATATCCCTTTACTTCCAAAGCTATTTTCATGGAGCCATACTAACTAGCTTTGTGGACTTTGGAAAGACCCACTCATTCCCTTGTATTTGCAGATCACCCAAAAAAGAATGCTCTAGAGGCAATGGCACGAAGTCACAAAATTTTAATTACAGCTTTGAATTACAAATGCGAATAAGGCAAAGTCTGAAAAATTTGCAAAACTGAAAAATCACTATGAATTTTGTAACAATGCCAAGAATGGCAGTGAGTAGATCCACACAAGCATGCAGGAGTTATATGGATATAAGAAGGCACTTTCTCACCCATTCCCAGCCATGAAAGCCAGAGCCAGCAGGCCTCCCACTGGCTCAAAGACGGGAGTGGTATATAAAAAGGCCGGCTTCAGGTGGCATATTTTATATAACCCATGACTAATGCTTTTTCTTCATTCTAATCAAAATGGGTGTTTAATTTTGAGGGGCCTCAAGACTTTAAGCATTGCCATTGAGTTAGGTTTTGATTTGCTTTTGGAACTATTATCTATTTGACAAGCAGGGGAAATGATTCTTGAATCTGACCTGCCAAATTTGATTCCCAAGGAATATGACAAACATCCATTAGAGGGTTTATAGATACTAGTGAGCAGGAGGGTGTTGAACCTCACACTCTGTAATTATACCCACAATTGCCTCGACATTTAAAACAAATTCTGATATAATTTTCGTGCATCATTGAAAACCTCCTATTTGTACACGTCCCAATTTTGACTCGTAAAAATGAACATTTGTTTTTATACTTCCATGAAGAATGCAGTGAATAAAATAGAATAGAACAGGGACTCTGAAATGATCAGTTACCAAAAATATTTCTTTTTCATGCAATAAGGCCTGATAGCTATGAAGTGTTTGCTTTATTTAACCAAGTTTGTTTACATGCTTGTAGTCATTCTTGCTAAAATTCACAAGTCCGATCATTTGACTGGGACATAGGAATTATGTCCAAATGCTCAGAGAAGCATTTTCTCATTGGTAATTAAAGTCTCAGGGTGAAAAGAATTAAAAGATTATATAAGAGGCAATAAATAATCTTATCTTCTAATGAGTAACTGTCCCCGTATTCTTTGGACACAAATGATCTAGCTTTTTACTCTTGTGTTTTAATTTATTCTACTTGTGTGACTTGGAAAGGACAAGTTAGTCACACACAGTAACCAGACATCATGCTGGGGCTCGAGAACACAAAGACCAATAAGAGAGAAAATAAAGAAATAAGTAAAACAAAATAACCTTCTCTCAAGAAATCCATTATAGTGTGTCCCAACATCTGGAAATTTAAAATGTCATCTACAGGTAGTTATCTGCTGACAATGTGCTGTCCGTCAACTCTAAGGGAAGCTGAGGTACTCTGAACCCTAGCTATAAAGTATAAAAAAATCATGAATATTTCAGAAGCCCCAAAATGTCTACAGACCCATATAGCTCTGGAACTTACAGGGAAAGTTACATTTGTTGAACCGAGCATGCTGGTTTCTTTGACTATCCTGGAACAGCAGGATGGGGCTGGAAGGGTGCCGGTGGGTGGTGCAGGGGACATTAGAGAAAGGGTATGTGTTGCCTTGGAGTTAGGCTGTTTCTCCACTTCGGGCTTTTAGTGACTGGTGTAACTTCCCCTTGCCTCACTTTACGCTACTGCGAAGTGGAAGTTACAATCGCCCTGTGAGACCTGTAAGGAATATGGCACTGCCAAAGGTGCTTCATAAATGCAAATTACCATTGGAATTTCAATTGCTTCTCCCTCTATCCGGGCCCCTTGGGTCCTTTGAACTCAGCCCAACTCCACCTAAAGTGGAGACAGACTCTCCACACTTGCCGGACCTGGCATGGATATGAGCCAGATTAGGACTAAAATCATGGTAGGAGGTGCCATTTGGGTTTGAAGTGACCTAATCAGTGACTTGTATTTTTGTAGGCTGTAGACTTTGGGAGTTTGAAGAAATCTACCTAGAAATGCAGATTACCCCTGGGAGAGGCCTATCTCAGTCAGAAGAACAGAGGCAGTGAGTGTGCGGCTGGCTCAGGGGAAAGGAAGCTTCACAGCTGCCTCGGTAAATACCGCATTTGGGAGGGGAAAAAATTCCTGGCACAATGCCACCTTTTTTCATGGTTCCCTGAGAATGGTCTCAGGATCTTTCCGAAATCTACATCTGTGAAAGGCAGAGTTGGCAGGGACAATTCTCAATGCACAAGCGGCTGGCAAGTCTCGCTGATGGAGTGCTCAGAGAGGCTGAGAAAGGAGTTGGTACATCTTTCTGTCAACAGAAATTTCAGGGAAGGCCCTCCGAGGCCTAAGGTTTTCACAGATCACAAAAATGTCCTTTTCACTCTGTTAGATTGCTGGAGGGAGGTCTAGAGAATGCTCATTTAAAGGATACTCTAGAGTCAGGTGGTTTTTTCCTTCTGTGCCTGATGCCCTAAGTCACATTACTTAGTGGTGGGTGGCTGCTCTCCAAAGGGGATGACAGAAGGAATGTAACATTTGTTGATTAGACATTAGACCAGTGCTGTCCAGAGAAACACATTCTGTGATGATGTTGTTTTAAACTTCCTGGTAATCAAACAGAAAAGAAGAAAGAGGAATTGGCTTTAATTAGTTATAGCCAGGATAAGGCCATTTCCCCTGGTTTGAAACATTTCTTCCTGGAGGGAAGAACAAGCAGGCTTCTAAGACTGGGAAAGCTCAGGAAACGTAAAAGGCTCAGGAAGCTCACAAAATTTAGGAGACTCACAAGACACATATGCACCCTTTCCAGAGGGTGTATAAACAATAAAAAAGTGCAGGAGGACAAGCAGTTCTTCAGTGGAACTGCCTGCAAGTGAGTCGGGGGAGTCAAGTGCAGTTTTTGTGAGATGCCATCTATGCTATGCTGAGCATTTGGAGATACAGACACCTATGCACCTGGAACTCCAACAAACATTTGGTTCACCAAGCTGGACTTGGTTGAATTCACTTCTTTGGTCTCTTGTCAGTGCCCTATAGACTGAACTTGACCTCTCCCCAGGCAAAGTCACATAACAGCTAGCTAGCATGTAATTGGGGCTAAACCCGAACTCAATGACTATTATTTGGAACACAGAAAGACTACATCATTCTTTGAAAACTAAGCTAAAACAGAAACATCCAAATTGCCTGACCAATAAAATATCTTCCATTTGAGTGCTTTAAAAAACAAAAATCATCTTATTCCTTTCAGGTTCTGCTGCTCCAGCACAATGAACTGTCACTTCCTTCCTCTTCTGACAGTTGGGGGCAGTAGTCACTCTGATCTCAAACCCCTGGATCTTGGCTTCATGCCACAAGGATCCATTAGGCTGATTTCTTCCCATCTTTTCTGTCCCCAAAGAACTTGGTGTTACAGCTTCTCCAGGCATACACAGCTACTTTGATGAGTTCCTAGTTTCTCCTGACAAAAGAGAGAACAGATGATGTGTTACAGACTGATGTGGAGTATGGGAGAAGACCTTGGTCCAGCCCCTGCCCTTTGCTCTCTCACTCAGACCCATCCCATCTCACCCTATCCCACCCTACTCCACCCCACCCATCCCATCCCACCACCCCATCCTATCTTAACCCATTCCATGCCATCTCATTCCATCCCACCCCATCCCATTCTATTCCATTTGCAGGAACCCATTGCTCCTGACAAATAACCTTTCTATATCACGTTCTTAGTCACAGAATGATCTCTCGGAGGCCACCTACTCAGAACTTGGCTTTCTCTGCATCTCACAGAGAGAAGTTTGTCATTCTCCAGAAGCAGCAATTATTCCACACTGCCCATTTCAAGGTCTCTCCCTTAAGAACATCTTTTATCTAACCACAACTAGGAGAACGATGAAGTAGATTTGCATCCTCTTAGCCTCCCCTGGTTTTCTCCTTCTTTTGGTATGTTTTGTAATAATAACCAAGCTGTGTGACTGTATGCCACATGCTTTTACCCAGCTAGAAATGGGTCTGTTTTGTCTATGTTTCATAAGGACAATAAGGAATATTAGGCCCCCTCACCCAACAAACCCCATCATGGATTTAATACTACTACCTTTAACCTCAGAAAAACTCAGTCCCAGTTTTCAACAAAAACTATATCCTGTTGCTTTACTTCTCTTTGTCCGATTTCTGTCTTTAAGCATCTTCTCTGGCTCTTGCACATAACCCTTCCTGAAAGCATCTCATTTTCTGTGCAAACTCCTTTGTACCTCATTGTTCATTTCATTCAACATCATACTTCCGGCCATTAAAAGCCCTGTCTCCTGGCTCCCCACCAAGTGCTTCATTGTTACTTCCAATGTCCCTCTGTCCACTGGGAGACTCACTCTGGATCCTTATTTTCTACTGTGAACAACATCAACATGCTTAAGAAAAAATATTGGTGAATTAAAAAGACAAACTGTAAAGAGGTCTAATGAGTCATGGTTTGCTGCTTCTGCCCTTTGCTCTGACTTGTTTCAAGAGCCTGCCAAGTGCATTAAGAGTTGAAATGTGGGTTTCTATCTTCCAGAGGGAACATTCAACTAAAGGTCCCCCAGAGATGTCCTAGTGGATGGAATAGGGTTGCAGTAGAGGTAGGTCTAGTGCCTGTGAAAAACTCTTCCTGGAGAGACTTAGTATCTTTGGATGTTCTCTCTGGCTTCAGTGAGCATCATGAGAAAACTTCTCTGGTCAGCCTTTGGGGTCTCTGGTTGCTTATAGGTTCATGTCAGTAAAAGCCAGAGAAGGTGACATGTTAGGAAAGTTGAGATGTTTCACTCTTCTCATCCGGGAAATGTGCTGGATTGAGCACACAACAGGACTGGGACGAAGTGGCAGGATCTGCTCTTGGGAAAAAAGAGCTGGGGATTTTCCTTGTGGTTCACAGAGAAAGCAACAATAAAACAAGATGCAGTGGTCTGCAGGGCACTGTCAACAACAACCAGTCCTTGGAGAGCATTTCACTTCATCCTCTGGGTCCAAGACCATGATTGCCATTGGGCAAGCAAGGACTCCAGGGCTAAAACCTGCTAAGAGACTGAGCTGCAACTCCAAATATCATTGTTTCATCTCATAAGTACCCTGAGGCTGATGGCTTCCCTTACCTAGTACTCCCAAGCATCTCAATGTTATGGCTTCTTCATATTCTAGCTAACCTATGGTCATGTTTTATGAATGTAGAGGCACTAACAAAGGACGGGACAACATATGCACTTGTAACCAAAAGCTTTTTTGTTGGCTAAAGACATTTTCCAGCAAAGTAACTAGACAGTGGGTAGAAAGGCAGCTTTATAAGGAAGGACTGTGCGTACTTAAATGTATATCCTTCTTCTTACCCTGCAGATCTTAATAAAAACTCAAAACAGCTTCTGCAAATGACCATTGAAGAGAGGAAAACACAAAAACAACCAAGCATGAATAAATTCCCAGTGTACTTTCCACTCTTACTCCAACTCTAAGCCAATAGCACAGGTAAGCTCTTTCGAAAACTTACCCACAGTCCTATCAGCTCAATGTAAACTGCTTCCATTTGGCCAGTTCTCTTAGAGCTTTTCTCAATATGGGTTTTTCTGTCTAAAAGCCTTTAGCTTGCTGTTTTAGTTAGAGTTTGTATCACTGTGAAGACCCACCATGACCATGTCTGCTCCTATAAAGGAAAACATTTTATTGTGGTGGCTGGCTTACAGTTCAGAGGTTTAGTTCATTATTATTATGTTGGGAAGCAAGGCGGCATGCCGGCAAATGTGGTACTAAAAAAGGAGCTAAGAATCCTGACTCACAGGCAGTATGCATTGGTCTGAGGCACTGGGCATGGCTTGAGCATATATGAGACCTCAAAGCCCTCCTCCACACTAACGTACTTCCTGTAACAAAGCCACACCTCCTAACAGCGCTATTCCCTTTAGGAACTATTTTCTTTCTAACTACCATATATGCGCTATTTTTCTTGTCTTATACTACATATTACAAGAGAAAATTGTAGATATAAATATTACCATGGTGCTGGCTTCGGCAGTACACATATTAAAACTGTAATGATACAGAGAAGATTAGCATGGCCCTGGTGTAAGGATGACATGCAAATTCATGAAGTGTTCCATATTTTTTTTAAAAAAAATCATCATGTTTACATTTCTGTGGTGAGTAAATATTTACTTTGTAAGCTATATCAGAATTTTATATCCTGGGTCAATTAGTTGACTCCACAAGGTAAACTCAAGTGAAGAAGACCTATTAATATTATCTTAAGTCTCCCAGGAAGACCACTCTTTAGTTAAAATGTAAATGTATGTGCCAAGGTTTATTTCATAATAATTTCTTTCTCTTGCTTCCAAATTACTTTGATACAGAAGGCTCATCATTTGTATTAACAAGTTGAAATTTATCACCATTTACTTCAGAGCTGAGTGCCATCCAGGTGGCAGTAATAGATGCAGCAGGGGACATGTTTGCCATTTTGAGCCATTGGATCATGCTGCCTAGTGTTTGTATAATGACAAGGTTCAAGAGATTAAATTCTACTAGAAAACTGGTCATTTTTAACCAAGGGACTTAATTGGGAGCATCTGATTTGCATAATCACTCAGTCTCACTCATGGAATGTTCTTGAGTACAAGATCAAAGGACTAATTCAGTATCTATAGGTATAAGAGCTAAGAGCTGAATTGGATATTTTGGTCTCAAAAGTGGATTTTTCAAAACTATTTGTCAATTGGACTTTTTTTTAACTCCCCCAAAATATCTCTATTCTAGCACACTTTCCCATCAGGGTAACTGTCTCAGGCAAGAGGAAAGAAGATATTTGAATTTGTCCTTGAAGAGAGGAGAATGATAACAACCCCACTTAAAAAATACAACCCAAATCCAATTCTGCTCTTGCTGGCAACCTGCATCCTCTGTTATCAAAGTGCAGGTCACAGCTGGGATTCTCTTGAAAATCAAGAGAGAATTACTTTTCTAATGATTCTGAGCATAATCTATCTCAATAAATAGCAACTCAGGGAGACGGACAACTCATATATTCCAAACATGTTCAGAAGGCAAACTAATTTCCCCAACTGAAAACTTTCAAAAAAAAAAAAAAGTGCATATAATTTTAGTTCTCTCTCTTACAAGAGGATGGATTGGAAACTTCTGATTATTTGTGGTGGGTTTTAGTTTCCTAGGAGATCTGCTTATATTGTGTCTCAGCTACCATCTTTGCACACTGTATTTATCTTGACCTTGCTCTACCTTTAAATTTTTTTTCATATGTCAAGTTCAAATTTTGTAACATTATTTTCTTCTACCCACCCACCCATCTGCCCATGAACTCAAGCATCATTTACTCTATATTTTACAGGCTACAGATATTATGTTTTAAATGGCACAAAATCTGGTCTCAAGAAACTTAAAATCAATCACTATGAAATACACATGACAGGACCACCAATTGCTGGGAAGAAGGGATCTGTCTCTCAAGACAAGAAAAATAAAAAAGAGTGACCCTAATTTTAAGTAAATTTAGAAACTAGATGGGTTGGGGAGAAATAGGTTATATGGCTTGTGAAGAATAAATAGAAACCAAACAAAAAAAATTTTTTTAAACTTCATTTATTTATTTTTATTTATTTATTTATTTATTTATTTGCCTTGGTGTTTGCCTGGAACTGGAACTACAGACAGTTGTTAGCTGCCATGTGGGTGCCGGGAATCGAACCCGGGTCCTCTGGAAGAGCAGACAGTGCTCTTAACCGCTGAACCATCTCTCCAGCCCCCGACAAAAAATTTTTAAAGGGAGGAAAATAGTAAGTCAGGGCATGGTGGTCCACACTTTTAATCCCAGCATTCAGGAGGTAGATACTGGAGAGTCTCTGTGAGTTCAAGACCATCTTGTCTACATAGTGAGTTCCTGAACAGACAGGGCTGTTATATAGAGAAACACTATCTTGAAAAACAAAAACAACAATAAACAATCTGACAGGTAAGCAACACACAGCACCATTTGTTTACTGTTATGGGGTTGTTGCTAAAATATAAACTATTGTTGTATCATTAATTAGTTGACACTGATGAATTCTGGTTCCCATTGGCTGGAGATTAAATCCGTTCATTGTGTGTACTTTGTTAGCTCTATTAGAAAAGTGTGTCCAAGCCTACAGGATTTAAGAAGGACAAACAGGGCCAAGGTGGATGGGACTAAAAGTCATTATGTGTGATCAGTGTGTGGTATTTAGACTTGGGAATGCAATTCTTTCCTATTGAGCAGATCTTGATGAAAATCCCTTTCAGTGTTGTCTTCACCCAAATTCTCTTGAGCAGCTGAATGACAGCTCTCAAGGAGGGTTAGTGTTGGAAAGCCTCATCTAGCACCAATATCCCTGGGTTTTAATAATTACTATAATAATATAACACACACACACACACACACACACACACACACACACACACCCCTTCCCTGAGCCTGACTTGTGAAGCGAAGAAGCCATACTGAAGACAGTTGAGAGCAATCTGAAGCCTCAGACAGACTGGGAGGTTGCCTTGAACTTCCAGAGATTTTGTCATTTCTTTCTAGTTGTTTCTTAATAGAAATAGTTGGGAAAGGCACCCAAGGGTGAGCAATCTAAAGAATTTCCTGTGCTCTGTTTCATGCCTTGGTGACTGACAGGATGGCGAGGCAAATAAGGTTGGTTTCCCAACATTCCAGATGGCCCTGTAGACTGTGTTTTCTAGAAAATTTGAAATTATTCTTGCAGAGCTGCAGCCTTTCATTTCTTATGTTATGTTCATATGTCAATGATTTAGGCTGCCCTTGGGAGTCTTTCTAATGTGAAGGTGACAGGGTACTTTTACTGAAGAAGACCATGAAAGAAGAGCTTGGCATCCAAGTCAAATTAATCTCTCCATGAGAGAGTCACGTGAACTGAGAAATGGTCAAGAGGTCTGGGAGCCATAGAGTGTTGGGTGCTGTGCTTCATCCCCATCATTTGATCTTTCTTTCTTCTCTCTCTCTGCTTTTCCTCTGTCACCTGTTAGATAAAAATTATTATATAAATAATTATAAATTCATAAAATGTCACATAGATTAACACAGAGAAATTATTTTATAAATAAACCATATATAAATGTATAAAAAGCACAAGAAGCTATTGTTTTGAACTAGGGTTCTGCATTAGCCCTTCCCCTACCCTACCCAGGCTAAAATAGAAATGAATCCAGTAGCTGCTGGTTCATTCATGCCATCCCAGCATTGGGGAGACTATTGAAGAATGATATAAAGATAGCCTGATGTATATAGTGAGTTTCATTCTGGGCTATGAGACCTTGTTTTTAAAAAAATGAAATAAAATAAATAGATTCACCCCTGCCATGATTCCAAGTCACTAAGCTGGAGATAAGTGCTGATGTGACCTGAAGAATTGGGTTCTTAGACAGAGAGATGCCAAATTCCCAAATAGGCCAGTGTCAGCTGACATGATAATGAAGTTCCTTTTGACTTAATCCTTCCAAAAACAAACTGGAGGTGACCTGATGTTCACCAGTTATCTCTCTATTGTTTTGTCTTCCTGCCTGCCCTACAAGGAAGACTTTAAAACGACTGAGTCACTTTCCGTTTTTTGTTTGTTTTCTTCAGTCCTTTTCCTGTCTATGAAAGCAGTCTATTGGGACAGTTTTTATGTTTTATGGAATGAAGTGTTGCCTCAGTCTAAAGTAGAAAGGCAGCTAATTAAGATCTTTAAACTGACTTGTGATTTTTGTGCTGTGGTGATATTTAGGGTAGGTGTAACCTCTTGTCAGCTAATCAATAAATTCATAGTTGTAACTTGCAGCTTTGGTAAAATGGAAACATTCACATTTTTTATCACATGAAACTTGAGAATCCATCTGTGTTCAGAATGGAATGGATTGCACCATTAACCTGCAGTAAGAAAGAAAAAGAGAAACTGGGTCTGGTGGTACATGCCAATAATCTCAGCACTCACAAGTCTCACACATGAAGACTGAGGCCAGTTTAAGCTACATAATGAGTTCCAGACCACACTCAGAAGTGTAGTAAGCTTCTGTCCCCAAACAAAACAAGACAGAAGGGGGAATAGGTGAGATGGTGCATGCATGCCTGCAACCCAGCCCTCAGGAGGCCGAAACAGGAGAACCAGGATTTCTCTTGAGACTGCACCAACTGCACCAACAACAAACAGAAAGGGAGATTAGACAATACCCGCTTGCCATTATCTACCCTTTATCCCATATTTAAGCCTCATATAGAAACTAAATAAATAATTGCCACCTGTGAGATATTTGAGGGGCACAATGAGACATCTCATTGGAAGGGTTTATTTGGATACCGAATGCTATTCTCACATTCAACGCCACAGAGAAGGAAAACACAAGCTGAAATAACCCAGAGAGACAAGGTTTTGTTCATGTGATTTAGGTTTATCCTAAAGAAATAAAGACCAAAGAAAGTACTGAGAGTTGATTGAATAATTGTATCTGTAAAATGGAGCAGCATTTCATTGCCTCTTCATTTGCTCTTACACAGTTAAGCAATGACAATTCCAGCTGTCCAGCTGTCACTGGACAAGTGACAATGACACAGTTTTCATCAGGGAAATTTCCTTGTGAAGTCTATGGTAGTCTATAACATTTTAGAGTCTTCTATTCACAGTCTCCATGCTTAGAGTGAGGATTGCATCTCTGGGACCATAATCTGCCCATCTTCAGTAGAACAGACGCTGTCACAGGCAGAGTCAGCAAGACAAGCCAGGAGACAGTGGCTCTGAGTCTGTCCCAGGAGCATCAGTGTAGTTGTGCATAGATTCTGGAGATGTGGCTGAGAAAAGTTTCAATATAGCCCCAGGAAAACTAGCAAATAAGTCTTGTTGCAGGACCTTGCCTAATGCCTGTGCAGGAGAACAAGGCACATGAGTTTCCATGATGCAGCTAGCACCCAGCCTTGTAACTCATGCATGCTAATAAAGGGTAACAATTTTCTAACACTCTGACCAAACTACCAAAGACCTTTGAATAGGACTCCAGTCACTCAGGAAAAAGGGGCAATAATCCACAAATGAGACACCATAAACCTAAAGAAAAAAAATTGCATAGTGTATAAAACAGTCAAGGGATTGAAGAATGGGAGAAAATGTTTGCTTTAACATCTATTGAAGAATAGTGTTTAGAATATAAGCTATGGAACTGAAGAGAGAGTTCTCTGAAGAACCACAAATGGCTGGTGATGCAAAAAGTATTCAACTTCCCTGGGCATCAGGAAATTGGAAATTAATGCTATTTTGAAATTTCTTCTTACTCCAGTAAAAAAGATGTCTGTCACCAAGAAAACAATTGATGCCACAAGCTGTCAACATATGGGAAATGTGAGCCTTCACACCCTGTTGGTGAGGGTAAGAACTAGTGTACCCCTTAAAAAGCTGTCTGGACATTCCCTTATAAACTGGGGCAAGAGCTAGACTATGACTCTGCTTAGCACTCCTGGATGTGTACCTAAAGGACACACCATCCAACTAGCAGAGACATTCACACACTCATAATCACTGCTGCTCTATTTACAACAGCTAAGAAACAGAATGAGGTATACATCAACTGATGAATGGATAATGAAACATTGGGTACATAATACACAACAAAGTTGTTTTAGTTGTAGAGTCAGCAGGGAAATGGATGGGACTGGAAAAGACACAAAGTAAGGTAACACCTGCTCAGAAAGACAAGCATTGCATGTTTTCTCTCATATGTGAATCAGAGCTTTGAAACCTAGATTTTTATGTTTAACTTGGAATACTCATTGAAACCAGGAAGCTAAAAAGGGGCTATGGTGAGGTGTCAGCAGGGAAGTCTTACGGAAGGCAGATCATAGAGCACCTGTAACATGGTAAGATTTCAACAGAAGAAGGGTAGGGATAGATGGGAGGAGGAAAGGAGCATCAAACCAAGGATGTAAGAAGAAACTGTGGAAATTTATTCATTACACCATACCCCGGATTTAGGACATGGAGAAATCGGGTTGGAAATGAGTTAGAAGCTCCTTTCCTGTTAGACAGCATCATAGTACTAGAAGTTGATGTGAAGGCTGCTGAGAGAGAAGATTCATCACAACTTTTAATCCATAAAAATTCTGTATCCTACAATACCACCTGCCAGGAAACATGTGCCTACTGATACAATAGTGGCATGATGGGTATGGGAAGAAGCAACCACTGACTAGATTTGGGGCGTGCTCTACAGAAGAGAATCTATGCTTGGTATTATAAAGCTGATCAAAATCCATGGCTGGGATTATCATCAGCTCTAGAAGGGAACTTTCTGTAGTTCTGATAAGTAGATTTGATGCCAGTCTGCCTCCTGATTATGTTTTCATAGCCATAGACGATTACTACTCTTTGCTTTGATCAAGGCTCTTGTTTTGTAGTAGACTACAGTGAACGCAGAGACTTGCGGCTGTTCAAGGTGCTGAGAGTAAGTGATGGTAGAGGACTCAGCCCTAAGCAGGGCATCTAATCTATGTAACCCACTCTAAGGATCAGAGAGAAGGGGCAGGAAGAATATGAGCCAAATGACAGGGGGGAGGACAGTGAAACAGTCCCTTCTAAGCATGACATGCGCATTACAATAACTCACAGTAGCTATGGTTATCTGCAGTGCCTGCTCAAGACTGGGCCCATCAGTAATCGGCCTGACTCATGGGACTCTCCCCTACTGCAGGGAACTATTGGTTATTGCTTGTTGCTAAGGGAGTCATTGACTTTACATTTGTAGCTTCTGGTGACCACCAAGCTCCAGCACATAGTTCTACACAGATGGCTCTGCTTAAACCTAGAAGTCACAAAACAAAATGATGAAAACATGAAAATGATCTCATGATTGGGAGATTTGATGGGAGTATATAAGAGAGGCTGGAGGTAAATACAGTCAAAATTCATTATGTACTTGTATGAAATTGTCAAGGGACACATTTAATATTTTTTTAAAAACCATTTAAGAGAGGAAGTATTCATATTGGTTTTATATTGTCTCAGTCTACCATTGTGAGGAAGGTGTGGCAGAGCAGTTTAGCTCACAGCAGTCTGGGCATCAGGGAATGAGTCAAGGTGGGTGATGATATACCTACCCTCCAAGGACCTTCCTCCAGCTTGGTCTAAGTTCCTAGAACCTCCACAAACACACCATCATCAGGGGAACAAGTATCCAAATCATAAGCTTATAGAAGATAGTCCATATTCAAACCATAATACAAAGCAAGTTGACTTGTCTTAATCTCTTTACTGTTTTTTATTTCTTTCTGGTACTCATTATGGTCAACCATACACTTCATAAAACCATCCTAGATAATGACAACTGCATGTGATATGTACATAGCAGCAAAAAAACGTGAGTTTTTGAAACAGACAAATTATGATTCGTACGTACAAAAGATGCTAAATGATTGGTAGTTATCCAAAAACAAAAAAAAAACTAGTAATGATCCACATAAGTATTCTCAGACTCAGAATCACCAAATTAGGGGGTTTCTACCAGAAACTCTTTCTATTTCTTTGTGAGACAAGTTCTCATTTTATAGCCTAGACTGAGTTTGAACTTATAATCCTCCTGCCTCAGCATTCTAAGTGCTAAGCTTATAGTTATGTGCCACCATAACCAGCATCTTTCCAAGCCTCCTAGCACTGTCCTTAGCATGGTAGAGATCCTTAAATCCTCCTAATACAGTTATTGGTAGATTGGCTGAATTGAATTTTCCCTGATAGAGAGCAGCAATGTTGACAGAAGGACGAAGGGAACAAATTGTTAGTCAATTCTAGAACTCGGGATACAAGTGTCTTGTCTGTAAGGCCATTCCCCTCCTGTTTTAGCACCCTCCTCCTTGAGGACCCTATTACCGTGGCCTGTGACTTCCAACTCCAGCTTCAAGTCTGGCTGGTAAAGAGTCACTAACCAGCATAGCCACCCCCAAGTCATAAATCTTTACAAATAAAAGCCTGAGGCAATGATCCCAGGAACTGCTTTGTTAGGCTGAATGGGATATGACTTTGTATATTTTGATCTATTGACCTTGTTCACAGAAGATGGGGGAAAAAAATCTGTTTACCTGAATTTTACCACAGCAGGGCTAAGAAAAGGAGCTAATGTCGGAAGTTAGCATAAATGTCTTCAAAACCACGTCCTCTGAAACGAACTGAAGCGTTGAGACTCCAAGGAAAATGTGCTTCCAAATGCTAAAAGAGATTTTGATCTTGCCATTATTTTAACAGCAACGCCATAAAATATGCTCTAAAACAAACACAGAGCGCTCAGAATTCCACTGTGTAAACTCAAAGTCAAACATCTGTCTTCCCACCTCCTGGGTTCACCTTGGTTCTTGGGGCCTCGGATGAAAGCACGGAAATATGGAGCTTTTAGCATAGGCTCTTGGACTTTTAATCATCTTTACTAGTTCATAATGGCTTCCTCTTCAACCTAAACAGATGTGGAAAGACAGACCATCTATGGAGTGGAATTGGCCCCTGGATTCCAAAGGCTGTGGGAAGAGAGTGTGAAATAGTGAGGGTAAGCCTCACCTTTCTCAGCATCGTATTTTCCAAATGCTATGACCTTGGTGTGCTACCTAATCCTCCCAAGCCCGTTTCCTGTGTGTGAACAATTATGCCAGTAGTATTTGATCCATAAGGTTGTGTGGATTCAATAAGACATTTGCCAAATCTTTGCCTGGTGTTCATGAGGACTCAGGAATGAAAACCATTGTACCATCATTACACTCCTTCAAATGGACAGTAAGCAGCATTGAACTGAGCACCTGTTGGATACCTTTGTATATGTCTGCATCAGATGCTTAAAATCAAGCTGCAAGAGCAAGGCCATTATTTGCTTTTCATAGTTGGGTCACGCTGATTCCCTGCAGTAAAGCTGATGTTTGAATCCAGACTTGTTTCTCTTTAAAGCTAGGTACAATGCTTTCATACATCTAAAATATAAGCTCAGCTGACCTGAGGAATGCTGGCCACCTTCCCTGTGGAACTTCCTCAAGAAGCTTTATTTTACTTACCAGCTTCCCAAAAGACAACTTATGAAATGCTGCCATGATTGCAAGAACCAGTGGTCTAATATTAAGACATTGGTTATGATTCTTGTAAGCTATCTACCTGTCTAGGTTGTTCTGTATGTAAGCTGGTTTTGGATGTCACATGATTTCCAACCTTTCTGTCTCCAAGAAATGATCACTCATCAGCTGGAGCAAAATGTCTGACTGCAAAGTTAATGGAATTACCCCTCTAGTCTGTCCATTGGGAATTTGTTCTAGAATATTCCCATTCCCCAGCTCTCTCTCTCTCTCTCTCTCTCTCTCTCTCTCTCTCTCTCTCTCTCTCTCTCTCTCTCTCACACACACACACACACACACACACACACACACACACACCAAGATCCCAAAATCTTCTAAGAGTCAAGAGCCTAAAATGTGGTTAGAATGTGTATCAATCAATCTTTGAGAGTTAAGTTATCTCCTGAGTGTAGTAAATGGCTTGAGTTATCCTGGGCTTACCCAAGATTTCCTACAATATGAAGTTAAACAATGCTATGGTATTTGTATGTTAGGCAATTACACATCTTCTTTAAATCATCTTGGGGTTACTTACAACCTCTAATAAAACATAGATGCTATCTAAATACTTATTCTACTGTATTTAGAGGAAAAAAGAAAAATTGTATATGTGTTCTATACAGTTGTAACTTTTTAAAATACCTTCGATCTATAGTTGGTTAAATTCATGGACACAGAATAAAGGTCATTCTCTGAGGACTTCTTGCTATTTCCTCCTAGATATCTCCTTCTTCTTAGTTTGGTTTTCTAGTGTGACAGACAACACACCAGAGTTTAACATCAGCCATGCTCCCTGCCTGCTACTTTGTCTCTGTATGCTGGGAAGCACAGGGTTTTGAAAATACTTACCTGGGTCAGTTATATACAAGACACTTTGGCTGCTGTATGTAGGCTCAGCATTTCTGCAACTGTCTTGGAATTTAAAGATCAGAATGTGAACAGCTCATTTCACCTTTACAAACCATCTCTTGTGTAAAATGGGTTATAATGTGTTCCTCTGAGCTCTGGTATATTGTTACTATTGCTGATGATGATGGGATTCTAAATGACCACTCAACCCAGTTGGTCTCAAAACTAGCAGGCAATCAGAAAATAGGAAAGTGAACTATATTCAAGAAATGTTTATACCAGCTATGTTTTAAAATTATTATGGATAAGCTGGGTAGATTACAGCCTCTTAAAGTAGAAAGAATCTAACTCCAAACCCAAGTGTGCACAGTGCATGTGTCCATCTTCCAGTGATTATAAGTGTTAGCAATAACATTATAATGTAGCACCAATGAACTCCCTTAGCGAGTACTTAAATTATTTGGGAAAAATAAATCTCTAAAGATATAACAACTAGAATGCACATTTGGAAAGCCCTTAAATGAACCAAGAGAGAGAAAATATTTTTTAAAAAAAATATTGCCATTTATTTTGTATAATTTTGAGATTAATGATGAACTCCCCCAATAAAACAAATCTTATTTGAAAAGCATTCAGAAGTATTTTGTCTTTCTAACTAAAGTAGATAATCTTAAACTTTCCTACTTAATCATTTCTCAAGGAGAGAATAACGTAAGTCATTCATTAAAATAGATTTAAAGTTCTGTTTTGTGATACCTGAAATTGAAGTAAGCACATTTGATCTACTATTTTGATGGTATAAACTAAAGTACTTTGAACTAAGATATTTAAGCTTCAAACCAAGATTTCAGTTATAGAGGAAATGAAACCAAATTTTGATATAAGCCAACCTAAGAGTCTTAGCTGGGGAAGTGCTTATGTTCTTAAATGTACACAGCCCATCAAATTTGTATAAGCATTCTGGTATGTATGCATACAAGCACAAGCTTTCAGAGAATTTTGTCAAATCAACTTATCATGAATTCTGAGGCATGTTAAAATTGCCACCATCTCTACATTTATTCAATGGGTATTTTTAAAAACCATGTATCTATCTGTGCCAAATGCAAACCCCTAAACTAAAAGAGAAGGTGTCAGGAGGCACAAATGACAAGTAGCCAAATGACAACTATGAAGATGGCCTCAAAGTGATGGAAACCATTTGCCTCTTCCTACTGAGCACTGAGATTCCTACAAAATGCCCTTCTCTTGGGCTCACAAGTATGGACATTGAGATACTGTGAAATTTACTTGACTCCAAGCTGGATGACAAACATCCTGACTAGCTCACCAACTTTTTATCAGAAGATCTCAGGGAGTTTTGAATCTGTCTGACAGAAATGTATTAGTACCTATGGGTAGCTTTCAAGGCTTTTCCCAATGTTCCAGTCCCTAACTCTTGCACACGATACTGCTATAACAATACAAATATTCTTTAACCTGTTAATGGAGATCTTCCCCACTCTCTCCCTGACTTCCGCTTTGCTATTTTCTACGTATTTATTGATGGCCAGCACTTATTTGTCTCAGAGCTAGAATTTGGTTAAGTAACTCATAGCCCCAGGAAATGAAATGTCTGACAAGCAAATGGCCACAGGAACTTCCCATGATAACCAATGGGCCAAACTAATCAAGACAGCCATGGGCTTCCCATTCCAAAGAAAAACTCATCTTTAATGATCAAATGAAAATGCAAATTTAAGGAAAACAAATCGGGTTATTTGGAGGGCGGTATGTACTCAAGAGGATATTAATGTCGTTGTGGTTTCCTGAGGAAAGGGCCTCTATTTTGCTTGCAAGGAAAATGTCAACTCTAATTATTCAAACTGACATCCTACAGGAACTTTTATGAAAATTGAGGAATGTCCAGAAGACTTGGGTAGGAAGCAGGGCTTTCATTTTGGAAGATAGGGGAGGTCAGCAACCTGGACACAGTTCTAGAAAAGAGGACTCCTGATTGGTTGAGTCCAAGTCTCCTTGGCAACAGAATTTAGGCAGATCTAGTTCCTCTGACATTCTTCTTTCTATTAATCAATCAATCAATCAATTATGTAATCTCTTTACTCAGAAATAGCTCCTTTTGTATATTACTCAGCACAATGTGAAATATGAAGATAGATCAAAAAGCATATTTTGAGATTAACAAATGACATAGTCTTTGAAAAATATGTACTTATTTTATTGCCATGAACATTGTTATAAACACCATTAATGAGTACAATCTCCTAGTTATCAGTTATCCATTGCTACAGTGATAGTTCATACCAAACAGCTTCAAAACTCCAGCATACACAGCTGGAAATCTTCAACCCTCAAGTACATGGGCTGGGCAGCCTTGGCTGGGCTCAGCTGGCCAATATTTCTGGCCTTCTCTAGTGCCACTTGTGTGGAGACGGATGTCAGCCACCAGATCTGGATAGCCTTCAGTGAGAGACTAGGTAGTTGTTCTCCATGGGTTTTATTCCCTAGACCAGTCCTCTGTGCTTGTTTTCCTTTCAATGGCAAAGACAAAATCAGGCTCAACATCATACGCTCTTTTCAAGACAGTTTTCATCTCATTTGCTAATAGCTCATTGGCCATAAGAAATTCCACATTGGAGGATAAAGGCATCTACTGGGTAAAAAGAGGCCCTAGAAATTCCATGGTAAAGGAGACAGGCTCAGATGACTGAGGACCTGAACATGTTGGAACAACAGATCTGCCACATGATGCCTGCTATTCTAAATTTTTTATTTGGGAACATTATATTATTTTTATTTTATGCTTATATAATTGAACAGATATTTTTATTTTATCAGACCCTTTAAAAGCAGCATTACTCAGACTTTTAAGACTCATTTTAAAGTAAGAAATATATTGTGTATACCGTGTGACTCATTTTACACAAAAGCTTCCCAAACTATCATTTTCTCCAACTATGAATATCTATTGCTATTATGATATTTATTTTTTCAAAATTTGGATCATCATTTAGAGAAAAAGTAAACAGCTTGAAAAGCACAAGCTAATTTATTAGCTTTAGTTCTCGTTCCCCTTTATTTTAGGGAGGAGAACCCATAAATATTTGCAAGGGCTAGAGAATCCACATAGAATGTCTGCAACAAGGCCTTCACAATAGAACTATGGCTAATGCCTGGAGTCCGGAAGCTTGGGTACCAGTTGCCTGTGGCCAAATTTCTAGTCATCTATAAAGCCAAAGTGGCTTCAAGCATCTTCAGGCTGAGAAGTGACAGAGGAGAAGGGAGCCAAGGGGCACTTTCCTTGCTCTTTTAACATACCAACCCTTTCATAAAGAGGTTGGGGCTTAGGGAAAAGAAGTCCCTCAAGATCACATGATAGTTGGCTCAGTAGGAACTGAAGAGTCTTAGATGCTATGTATTTCGATGACACCACACTTCTAGCCTTCATCATTGTCATTTTTCAATGCACGGCATGTCTGTGTGTGTGGGCGGGGGGAGGTGAGTTAAAGTCTTCCCACTAAGAAGTAATTTACACTTGTGTGTGACATTAATATACAGTTAACAAGTATGTAGAAATAATAAGCTCTGTGCTTTGTGACGTATCAAGAAAGATTTGCAAGAGGAGTTTTCTACACAAAACCAAGTTTTATTAGAAAATATGTGAGCGCAGCAGCTCAGGCAACTGCTGGTTGGAGCCCTGCTTTATGCCCTTGCGTTTGGAAGACAGAGGTCCCAGTGACAGCAGATCATTGTTTCTGTTTTGCTTTTCCCCAAAACCACCACCACTCTGGGACTCTTGATTATGCAAATCAAAGGCAAAACGCCCCTCATTGTTCCTAGGGAAGACCCAGATTCATTGTGGTAACCTGAACTCAAATATGTCATGTTCTGCTTAGTCCGGTAAGGTGGATGGATGGCTCCGAGAGCTGTATATCTAGATTATTTGTCCCTTAGAGAGCAGTTGCTCTTCTAAGCACAGCTTTGACTGCTCTATGCCTCTTTAATATTATGTGTTTCTTGGGGAAGTCTGTGAATGTTTATTGTTTAAGTCGTTATCAACGGCACATCGCAAAACAAATGGACTAGGCTTAGTGCAGTCTACCCTGAAATGGATTGCTGGAGCCTTCCAGAGGATGCTGTAAAACTCAGACTTGGGGGAAGGGAAACAGCATCAGATAAATGTATTGTAGTCTGGGTCTGGCACAGCGAAATGTTTGTAAGCCTGTGTCTATGTTATCTTTCTTGTGCTTCTGTTTAGACAGATGATTGAGGGAAAGATTTCTTCAGTGTTTAGGGAGAAGAGGAAGAAACAGAGTCTCTTCTCAAGGCCAAACCCAAATTTTTTAACAGTGGAAGTCACCAGCAAAGGATAGCTTTGCCCAAAGAATAATAAATTTATAAGGATCATTGTGAATGAGATATGAGTCAAGACAATATGAAGTTTGAACCTTGAGACCAATATGCCACTGTCTGAATACTTGCAACTCTGCCTTCTGAATTTGTGAGTTAAAACCTGACTATGATTGCATTAGACAGTTGGGGCATTTGTGAGATGAGTAAGGTGTGACAGAGCTTGTACTAGAGAATCCAGAGAGCTGTCATACCCTGTGAGGACACAGTAGAGGTGTCCTCTATGATCCAGAAGCAGACCCTCACTATGACCCCCACTACCTTAGTCTGCTGGCATCTGGATCTTGACCTTTTCAGTCTCTAGAATTCAGATAAATAAAACTCTGTTGTTTAGAATCTACTGGATTTATTTTTCTATATAAATGGATTAGGACACCATCAGATAGCCTCACCTTCATAGTAGGAAGCTGTAAGGACCAGCAGAGGACGCACATGCACACATACACACACCCCACACGTTGTAAAGAGGGCTCACTTCTGATAGCCTAACTATGGGAGTTCACGCAAAATAATTTGGATTCCTCTATGACTATGGCAACATGTAGGTATTCAGAATTCCAGTCTATAAGATCTTAAAATATTGAGGGAAATACTTCTAATATTTTTAATCTTTAGCTGAGTTGAAGACAGGGGAAAAAATCCATCTAGGGTAAAATTAAAAAAAAAAATAAGGTATGAATTCAAGGCAGAAAGTGGGTATTAGAGTTGAATCTTGTCTTTAGAAAATCTGCTAACACATAGTTTGGTATTTTGTTGTTGTTGGTTGTTGTTTTAACAACATGTAAAAGAAACCAAAACAAAAGAAGATTTATGTGAAACAAGACAACTGACACCCTTGCTAGAGATAGTTCTCCGGAAAGCAGCAGCCCTGATAAGGAGCAATTGGTAAAATAAAACGTATTTCACTGAAGCAGACAGCGCATGCGCTGTCCTCTCTAGCAGTGTCAGGAAAAGAAAGACTCCTCTGAGAACAACTGAGAACTGAGACCAACCAACCACAGGGTGAACACCACATGGGCCTGGTATGAAGTTTACACCACTTCAGTGCCTCAAGCATCCAATGAGAGAATTGAGGGTAAGTGATCACAGCGACGATCATGAGAGTCGGAAGCAATAGGAAGTAAAATGTAGTGCTTGACTTGAAAGTCCCATGACCCGAGTTCGTCTCTGGAAGCCGTGTAAAAGGCTGGGTGCAGTGGCTTCTGGTAAAGGGAGCATCTCCACTCACACACAGAATAAATAAATCTTTTGAGGCAGGCAGGAAGGAAGCAAGCAAGCAAGCCAACCAGCCATTGGCTTGGCTACTGGTTTATTGCTTGGGCCTTAACTGGAACCAGATAATCATTTATTGACTAAGCAGTGAAACTTTGGTATCAAAGTTCCCAGAAGTAACCAGTGGTCATGCAGACATAATAAAGCTTATTGGGACACTAAGGAGGGGGGGAAGCTCTAGGGAAATAAGCTTCAGTTAACTCTCAAACAATCGTTATGGACAATGTTTCAACTACCATAAGCTCACAATATATATTAAACATCACAGATACGTGATGAAACAATCCACCATGAACAGGAGCCGGGAGACATAACAGACAGACGATCACACCACGAAGACAACCCACATTAGAACAATGAGATGCCAGCTGCATATTGTGTGTGTACATGTATGTGTGTATACATGTGTGTACATATGTGTCTGTGTGTATATGTGTGTACATACATGTGTCTCTCTGTGTGTACATATGTGTCTGTGTGTACATATGTGTGTCTCTGTGTGTGTATACATATGTGCGTGTTTAAAGACATAAACGAATGCTAGAAATATAAACAAAAGACTTTCTTTAAACTTAAGAATATTTGGTAGTAAGGATTTATGGTGAGACTTTTAAGTAGAAATGCCTATTTAGAGGGTAATTTTTGTGTATTAGACATTGAATCATTACAGATAATATAATATATTGGGTTGTTTTCAGAATTACCTGGAGTGGGAGATGTGAATAGATACTCAAAAGAAAGAAATCAGCAGTGAATGACTCATTGCTGAAGGCAGGTGATAACACATAGCGCTTGCCTTATTGTTCTGTTTCCTGTGACATGTGTATTAGTTACTTTTCTCATTTGTGGAGGGGAAAGATACCCCACAACTTAAATAAGGAGGCAGAGTTTATTCTGGGCGTGAGCTAAGGAGAAGCAGTTCATCGGAGTAGGGAAGGCATGGTAGCAGCAGTGTGCGCAGCTGGCTACATCCCACACAGTCATGAAGCAGATGACCAAAAAGTTGGTCATGCTATAAAGCCTTAAGAATCACCCTCAGGTACCTCTTTTTCTAGCTAGGCTCTTCATCCTAAAGGCTCCACAACCTTCCCAAGCAGCACCATCATCTGGAGACCAATGTACACACATTTGGGCCTCTGGAAGCTCATTTTGCATTCAAATCACCGTATCATGCTTGCAGGTTTTTATCAATGGGCATGGAGATTGGAAGAAAAGATTTAACTTACAAAGACAAGAAGAAAAAATAACCTAAGATTTGGAAGATAGATTATACATGGTAACAGATAAATTATAACAGGTTTAGTGAACTTTAAGATATAACTGAAGTAATTACCAAGAAAGCAGCACAAAATCAAAAAGAAATGTACCTCATCAGACCTTAAGATAATCAGAAGGTAGATTTGTAAGACTAAAATGGGTCTAATCCACCGCTAAGTCTCCAAGCCATAATAAAGAGGGTACCTAAACTGGCCTTCTCCTGTAATCAATTCATGCCCATCTTAATTGTCATCATAGAACCCTTATCTAGAAACTGATGGACACAGACACAGAGATCCATAGCTAAGCTTCTGTTTTAGCTGAAGAGAGGGAGGAGAGAGTATATGAGCAAAGGGATCAGGATCACAAAGAGACCCACAGAGATGCCTGAGCTATTGGGAGCTCACTGACTCTGGAATGGCAGCTGAGTAAACTTCATTGAACCAAACTAAACCCTCTGAATATAGAGAACAGTCGAATGGTGTGGGCAGTTTGTGGGGCCTCTGTCAGTTGGATCAGAGTTTATTCCTGGTGCATGAACTGGCTTCTCGGAGCCCATTCTCTGCAGAGAAACACCTAACTCAGCCTTGATACTGGGGGGAGGGACTCAGACCTACCTCAACTGGATATGTCAAACTAAACTGACCCACCTTGGGACTCCTTACCGTCTCTGAGGAATGGATGGGGGATGGAGAGAAGCTGAGGAGGACTGGGAGAGGGAAGGGAAGGGGAGCAGTAGTAGGTATGGAAAAAAATTTAATTAAATAAATAATTAAATAAAATGGGTTTAACAAGAGATCACAGGGGAAATGACAGATAAACCAGGCAAGGTAGAACACTGAAGAGATGTGTCCCGGTTTATCTTTATTGCCAGCTTGACACTACCTAGGGACATCTATGAGGAGGGATTGCCTAGATCAGATTGGCCTGTGGACATGTCTCTGGGGGACTATTTCCAGAATTAGCTGATGTAGGAAGGCCCAGCCCACGGCGGGCAGCACCATTCCTTGGGCAGGTGATCATGGACTGTATAAAGAAACGCTCTGTAAGCCTGAGCCAGCCAGCAAGTCAGCAAACAGGCTTCTTCCATTGTTTCTGTTTCCAGCTTCTACTGGAGTCCCTGCCATTGCTTCTTTTAATGATGGCTTGTGACCTAGGAGGGGCCGTCAATGTCTTCCGGCCTGGACTGCAGACTCCTATAGGTAGTTCTAAACCCATGGCTGCACAGATAATTCCTGTTAAAGTCAGTCTCAAAACAATGACCAAAGTTATAAATGTGGGAAGGGGATGTTTAAAGAGAGAACAATAAGGGCTGCACGGGAATTAGGTAGCGGAATTTACAACAAGAAGATACATGTTATAAATTCATGAACTTGTCAAAGAATAAAGTTTTATAAAAAGGTTCTGTTTAAAAATGGAATTCCCTTTGGATACATCATAGTGAAACTACATTAACAACATTAACAACAGAGCCATCCGTTTCCACTCAGAGACAAAGGATGGAGCAAATTATGATTAGATTGATAACTGATATCTCAACAGCAGCTCTGGAAGACAGAAAATACCATAGATACGATTCCCAAATGCTGAAAGAAATAACAATCAATATATGAGTACTAAACAAAATGATCTGTCAAAAAGAAAAGTGAAAGCTATTTTCATGCAATCAAAACTGGGAGAATTTACTGCTAACAGTTAATATTTTAAAAATTGAATGCATAGCCTTCGGATGATGATCATCACAGTACAATGTGACCTGTGAGAAAAATGGTGGCAAAGTCGCCATGTGATGTATGTAAGGAAGCATAGACTACATAAAATAATAATGTCGAAGATGCAGTAAACACCCTCTTCTCCATCCCTCATATTAAATCCAGCTGAGAACACTGGGCATTATATAGAAAACAAACAAAGCTTTCCGAACAGGAGACGGATGCACAGGAGCTATTGTGTTGGGGACCCCAAAGAGCTCTCAGCTCCTCTTTGCCTTGTCTGTCCCAAATGTTACAGATTGCCCTGGAGAACAGAAACGTGAATAGGTACAGATAAATCCCCAGAACTCGAAGATGGAAAAAATAGAAATGCTTAGTTTTCATAACAAGAAAAACATACCAAGAAGAAAAAAAGTAGCAAGGCCTTAAGACATATGGGAATATACTAAACAATGAAATCTCAGCAAGAAAAGGAGATACATAATACATACATCCTAATACAGTTATATATATAATTACATATACTTTTGTGAGAAAGCTCAAATAGAACCAAAAAATGTAAGCCTAGTCAATATACAAAATGATTAACTCAGATCACTCCAAGATATATCAAGGTCAAATTTCAAAGGACTACAAAGAAAAAAGCTTCTTAAAGCAATGGAAAAGAAAGAATGCCTTACACAAGAGAAAGATAACTTGAATGGCAGACCTCTCATCAGAAGGATGGAAGCGGGAAGGACATAGTCAGGGTGTCCTCCCATCTCCAGTGAGATAAAGCCAATTTGTCTCCAGCAGATCTACTATAAAATAACGGTTGAAAGGAAAATCTTCTGAATAAGAACGTCTTAGTTAGGGTTTCTATTGCCCCAACAAAACACCACAGCCAAAAAGCAAGTTGGGGAGGAAAGGGCTGATTTGGCTTACACTGAAGGAAGTCAGGACAGGAACTGAAAGAGGGCAGGATCCCAGGGCAGAAGCTGATGCGGAGACCATCAAAGGAAGCTGCTTTCTTCCCACAGCTTGCTCAGCCTACCTTCCTATGGAACCAGGACCACTAGTCCAGGGATGGAACCACTCACCATGGGCTGGGCCCTCCCACATGGATCACTAAATGACAAAATGCCTTACAGCTGGACCTCATGGAGGCCTTTCCTCAGCTGAGGCTCCTTCCCTGATGACTCTATAGCTTGTGTCAAGTTGATATACAAACCACTCACTACAAGGAAAAACATTTAATAAATATCTTGAAACAAGAAAGAAAGATGGCTCAGTGGTTAAGAGCACTGACTGTTCTTCCAGAGGACCTGAGTTTGATTCCCAGCGTCCACATGACAGCTAACAACTGTCTGTAATTCCAAGATGTGATGCAGTTATACATGCAGGCAAAACACCAATTCACATAAAATAAAAATAAAATATTTTCAAAAAAATAAAAGATACTTGAAAGGTTCAACAGTTTAATGGGTAGTGGGAAATGTGAAGAGATGGACACCAGAATTACAAGGCAGAAGAGTCTGGCCCTCTAGTGTTTCTCCATAGCCCCTTAGAAATAGACCTCACCTAGTCCTCAGTATCCTATTTTTCAGAAGAGCATAACAAGATAAAAGCTGTCTTTCTTTTCTTGAATTACATGAAAGGTGACTTTTAAAAAAATAAAACCAAACAATTTTTTATTTTTATGTGCATTGATGTTTGCTTGCATATATGTCTGTGTGGGTGCTGGATCCTCTCAAGATAGGGGTAGGCAGTGGTGAGCTGCCTTGTGGGGGCTGGGGATTGAACCCCAGTCCTCTGGAAGAACAGCCAGTGCTCTTAACTGCTGAGTCATCTCTCCAGCCCCTTCGCCCAAAAACAATTTTAGCACAAGAAAATTCCATGCAGACAGTTCTCTGAATGGAATCACCAACTTCCAAAGCTTCTTCACTCATACTCTCCCAGGTAATTCACTTTGTTAGATGCGCGCTTTTATTAATACTAATGCATTTTCTATGCTTCACCATACAGCCAAGGATCTTAAAATAACATGACTGAGCCCTGAGCTGCAAGCTGAACATGGCAAAACATGTAAATCCTCAGGCTATATCTGATAGAGAGCTAATTAAACAACTCTAGGTCTTTCCGAACAAGCCACACGGAGCTCTGTCTACTTGCCTCGCTCAGCAGCAATGAGGGAGGGAAAGGTGGTGTTGAATGGTGATGAATGGTGAGGAAAACCATACTAAACATGACATGTTTCCAGAGGCAATCTTTTTTATTTCTTTTCCTATGTAGGCCATAAAGATATTTGAGATACAACATTCCAAGTGCCACTTTTTAAAATAACCTATTTATTTTAGAACACAGCCAGATTTACAGAAAAAAAATGAACATGACAAAGACTTCCACACACACTACACTTTCCCATTATTAGCTTCTCGAATGTCTGTGACAGGTTTTTACAATTAATTAACCAAAACTGATTCATTATTACCTAGCATCCATACGTTATTCAGGTTTCCTCACATTTCTGTTAGTGTCTGTTTCTGTTCCATCCAGCATCCTGTACCATACTTATGGTCACCTGGCCTTGGGTTTCTCTCAATGGAGCCAGTTGCTCAGATTTTCCTCATCTTTTATAATCTTCACATCTTGGGGCTTACTGATAGACTATTTTGTAGAATATGTAGAATCTGTCTACTGTTTTAATCAAAGTACAGTTAGACATCTTGGGGAGGGGAAATTCCAGAAGAAGAAAGTGTCATTTTTATGAACTCTCATTTTTAAAATCCAATTTTTATCTCTTCTAAGCCTTTTGGCTAAGATCAAGTGTAGTATCTGTTCTTATTAGTGTAAAATCACATTTTGAAGTTGGACCTGAGCATACAAAAATGACTATATACACAAACCATTTGAAGGAAGTAGATGCACACACCATGAGAAGCTCTTCCAGGATAGTGAAGTCATGTGGCATTTCTACTTTATATTTGTCATCTCTCTGTGTTTTCTTAATGTTCTGCAATCTACTTGTACATTTACATTTAGTGATTGAGGGGGAAGCTGGGGATGTGCTTCAGTTGGTAGAGTGTTTGCCTAACATGTATAAAGACCTGAGTTCAACTCCTAACCAGACATAGTGGTAAAATTCTGGGTGGCCCCAAACAGTCGCAGCTCCAAAAATATGACAATACTTTCTCAGTCCTGTTACCTACTTCCATGGAAGCCTAATTTGGGGATAAGAGTTGAAAGTTTAACTCAATGGTAGAGTGCCTGCCTAGCAAGGCCCTGGGTTCTATTCCTAACAATTTAAATATATATATATTTAATATATGTGTATGTACGTATGTATATACATACGTATGTATGTATAAATTTCCTTTAGTTAAAAAACCTATTTTTAGATCCATCCTTCCCTGCCTAAAAAAGTAACCTTACTTCTTCAAGTGAGCAAATTGTTCGTAAGATTTGGAAAAAATATCCAGAAGTATTTTTAGGTTGAAGGAAATCTGGAGGAGAGGGAGGAGATAGATGGATAGCCGGGAGAAACTTCCTTCCTTCAAAGAACAGCCTTCAGCCCGGTGGCCAACAGAGGATGGTCCTCTTCTCTGCCTCTCTGTCTTCTTTTGTCCACCCTCCTCCTCTTATTTCTTCTGTCTGTTTATTGGTTTGTGTTCTCAACTGGTGTTTGTTGAGTCCGGTGAGAACTAGTAGACACTAAAAGACATTCTAGCCTTGCTCTCAAGGGTGATAGAGGTAAATGCCAGCCAACATGTTTGTTCAATAAATCTGTGTCTCTGTCTCTCCCTGTCTCTGTCTTTCTCTGCATCTCTGTCTCTCCGTTTGTCTCTATCTCTGTCTCTGTCTCTCTGTCTCTCTGTCTCTCTCTGTCTCTCTCTCTCTCTCTCTCTCTCTCTCACACACACACACACACACACACACACACACACACACACACACACACACCAGCATAAAAAGATCTGAATGGAGAAATGGTTTTGCTATCAAAAAAGAAGAAAACATTTTTTACTCTACCATTTTGTGGACTAGATAATTAAATCTGTCAAGTAAGATGACAATAGACAGATTAATGGAATCGAAAGGACACAATTTGCCATGTGCATGGATACATTGGGTTAACACACCCACCTACCCTGTGCTATCTAAAAGCTTACATTCCCTTAATACGAGAGGGGCCGGGGTGGTTTAGATAATTTAGAGGAAAGTGAGGGATTGGGGGACAAAATGGGATGGGTGAGTGGGTGTGTCAGGATCCAGTGAGCTCAATCTGTCTTAGTGGATGAGATTCGAGAAAGTGTATTCCTGATTGAGCAGCCTTTGGAATGACTGTCCTTAGGCAGATAAAGGAATCTAAGAGTCCCCCTTTGCATTTACCATTTCTCAAGGAGCTGAAGTCTGGAGTCCAACACGGTCTATATTAGGGAGGTGTTTCTTGAACTCTGTCACTATTCTGGAGGATGTGGTGGTGAGCACTTCCTGGATGGAAAGATACCTGAACAGAAATTAGGGTTTCAGGAAGAGGGAGTGGTGAACATAAATGTCCAAGGTGTGACTGGGGTTGCAGGAATATGACAGGGGATGAGGGTCAAGCCAAGAACTTGATCATTTCTGCCCCTCCAGAAAACTGGACACCAGCTGTCCCATGCAGCAGCAAAGATAAAAGCCACACACATGTGGAGTCCTGTGTGTAGACAGAGATGCTGCCAGAACCTAGTAAGAAGCCTACATCCTTACCTGGGGGGAGCCCAGGAGGGTAGGATTTGAACTCTGCTCCACCAAGACTGGATTCTTAGCTTGGAAAGTCTCCTCCTTAGAGAATACTTAAATGATGAACAGCTACCAAGTTCTTGGCTCAGAAATGTTGGTTAGTGGAGGGAACCGCAGTAAAGTGACGCTCCTTCCATTTACTGCTTGCTGAGTAGCAGCCCCATCAGGTCATTTCTGTCACAAGAGTTGGGGCATTGTTCATGAAGACATCTATCTCTTCTTATGTGTCAACAATGTTAGTGACAATTTTAGTGAGAACTATCATTTCATAAGTCACACATCTCCCTTATCTAGGCACAGGGTTTAGTATACTCAGGTATAAAACATGAGTTCACAGGGCATTGTAGCTTACTCCTATAACCCCAGCATGTCAAGGCTGAAGCGGATGGTTCTCAGAGAGTTCCAGGACAGTTTAGCTTGCAGAGTATGACTCTCTTCAAACAAAACAAAGAACCCCACAATAACAGGCCAGGACTCTCATTCACCACTGTATTTTCAGCACATGATCTAAAACCTGGCACATAATAAGTGATTAAAAGGTCATAGATAGAATGCAATTAAGATCATATTGTTAATCTCTTACTGTCTGTTGAGAATAAATCCAAGACAAATTACATATTATCCTATCATCAGAGATGATGATTATTCAACATTTGATGACCTCTTATTTTCTTCCTCTATACATATAGACAAAGAAAGAAATGGCAACAAAAACATTTTTGCAGTGCTAAGAATACAGCCCGGAGCCCGACATGTGCAAGGAGTACTTTCTCACTGAGCTACATCAATTGTGTATTTTAATCTAAATGTGATTGTAAGGTATATACTATAAGACATATATCTACTCACTTTTTTCTCCTTTACTTTTAATAATCTCAGTACATTATAGGTGCTTTTCCATATAAACACACTTTAATTAATTAACCAACTAATTTCTGTGTGTGATGTGCATATGCATGTACATATCCATACATATACATACCACATGGCTGCCCACGTCTGTTTGGGTATGTATAGAGGATAGACAAGGATGTTGGGTGTCCAGGGAGCTCACCCAAGTGATCCCTCTAATCCATGACTTCAGCATTGGGGTTTCAGACACACAGTCAGCTTTTTATATACTTGAGATTCAAACTTGAGTCTGTAGTCAGAAGTTTTTGTCCAGTTTGGGCCCCTTGGTCCAGACAACGTTCTCCCAACTGAGGTCCCACAGCTATTTATAAAATAATGACTCAGAAGCTTATACTAATTACATGCTATTTAGCCTATGACTCAGGCTTATTACTTGCTAACTCTTATATTTTAAGTTAACCCACATTTCTATTTATGCTTAGCCTCAGGACTTGGTACGTTTTTGTTCAGTGCAGCATTCTCATCCCACTTCCTCTGTGTCTCCTGCTCTGCTCTGCTCTGCTCTGCTCTTCTGCTTTTCAGCACTCACCTAGTCTGGTTGTCCCACCTCTACTTCCTGTCTAGCTACTTGACCAATCAGTGTTTTTATAAACCAATACGAGTGACAAATATTTATAGTGCACAAAAAGCTCGGGTCTTCATGCTTATTTAAGAAGTTCTTTTACCTTCTGAGCCATCTTTCCAACCTTCATGAACACATTTTTCCTCAACAATATTCTTAAGAGCTAGTGGCCACAGGGATTCCTTTGTTTGCATGAACCAGTAGTAATTCAATTTCTTAGTTTTAGACTTTAGATTGGTTCCAGTACACAGGTATTTTATATATATATATATATATATATATATATATATATATATATATATGTACACATACATATATATCTGTATTTACATTCTATGTGTGTGTGAAATTGTTATATATGTAGTCAGTTTCACTCAATAATTCATGTCCTAAGAGAAAGGTCTTTAACTTTGTACTTTTGCTCACTTAACTATAAGTGAGTTCTCACTTTCTATTTCTCCCTAGAAAACTCTCTCATTCTGGCACCCTTTACTTCAAAATCCAGTCAACAAAAGGTAGAAAAGTTCTAAATTACTAATCACCTAAATCTTAAAGGCTGGGAGGTTTGTTAGCGTCAATTTCAGCATTCCTTTCTATTTACTTATTTTGATAGATTGAGAGAATGTTTTCTTTCTAGCCTTGCATTGTTTGCAGAGGCAAGAAAGAAGTTTTCCCAGGTGAGTTTATTAAAAAAAAAAAGCTACCTTATTCCTGTATACGTTGACATATTTCAAGTAATTAAGTATGTTGATCCATGAACTGTAAGAGGACCCAGAATCAACACTGAATATACTCTGATGTAGATGGAATATCTACATATTGCTGAGGTCTGAACTTGATCAGTGAGACCTGCCACTTTCCTCCTTTGTGGCTAGCAGACAAATCCCACCAGGGAGTGATTTTCCTCAAGGATGTTGGGAAAGAGACTATGCCTCTAATGATTAGCAAACAGATATATCCACTTTGGGGTACCTTATTAGTTAATTGCCTCTTTTGTCTGGGGATAGGGGGAGGAGTTTTTAATTGCTCCTAAGAAATGTATCATCCTCTCAAAAAAATGCCTCAGTATAAATAATAGAATAATAATAAAGTGAACAAATGTACTCCTTGGCATTCCAGTGGTTGCCACGGCAACAAGCAAATTACTAGTACAAATCTCCAATAAGCCAGCCACTCCAGGAAGGGCCAGATTCTACCTCTCTTGGCCACAGCTGTCTCTGCAGCTGAGTGTAGAGATCCTTCTTCCTGGAGTCAGAGGACACTTGAGCCTCTCAGAGAAGTGTGGCCCACAGGCCCACCTTCCAAAAACTCACAGATCCCCTCACATCGCTGGCTCCAGAGTCCCACTCCAGCTGGCCACTCAAGAGATTTCCTAAGCAAGTCAGCATAGAAGTGATTCACACTCACCCTAAGCCGTCACTAAAATATTGGTATTTATGAACTAAGGTAATTCACTTGAATAATGGTTAAAAATATTTCATACATCTATTTCCAGTGAGGTGAACTATTTCCTCCTTAAGCGGTGTAGGAAGCTCTCCATGAAGGTCACACTTTATTGTCTATTTGGAGGTCAGAGGTGACTGTTTGCCTGCCCATGAACTTTAACAGTCAGGTGCTGTTGTCTGAATTTACAACTGAAATGCAACCTGGAAAAGCCAACAGAGGCAAAGCCCAGGACAAAGCCAGTGCCCAACACACTAACCACAGAGAAGGATCAAGATGCATCTCAGAGTCTCCAAACTAAACTGGACTTTCCTTCCAGGCCAACTGAGAGCCTTTCTGCCATGCCAGCATATCCGAAAGGGTTCAAGTAATAAATGCCCTCCTGTCTCCAGGAATGTGAATTACTTTCTAAAATATACCGAGTTATTGCAGGGGCCACCTGCTGTCCTCCCATAGGAAGGACTGGTTCTTCAGCTTCTGAGCATCCCTGACCTCTGGTGAGGGATGAAGACTTCATGCGCTCTCTCTGTCTCTCTCTTTCACATACACACAAGAACACACACCAACCTTTGATGAGTGTGGCTTTCCACTGGAGATTTGGGTGAGAACTGCAGGGCAGCTGAGACTGGGAACACACAAGGAACCCCAGAACTCAAGGGCAGAGGAGAGAGATCAGTGTATGCTCAAGGCCAGCTGGGTCTTGAGATGAACTTCGTTCGGTACAGGCAGGACCATATAGCAAGATCTCACCCAAACACGAGTACACACACACCACCCACCCACACCCACCCACCCCCTCACAAACATTCACACACATGGGGGTGGGGGTGGATAGTGAAAATGTGTCAGGCTGATACAGATAATATAGAACAGCCTCAGTTCAGGCCACTCATCTTTCTTCCCAAACATAACTTCTTCCAAGAATGCTGGTAAAATCACCTCCTTTATGCCTAGACAGTCTGTTCTTGCTCAGATGGTTTGACAGAGAACAAAGCAAAGGTATGACCTTCATTCTGAAGGACTGTATAAGTCAATGGGAGGCATGAGGGGAGACAAAGATGTGAACAAGCAAATGAAGAGCAATACAGAAAGAGGAAGGGAAGCAGCCAAGACCCTCCTCCCTGCCCTCAGAGGATGACAAGGGCAGCACTGGTGCCTGAAATTAGCCACAGAGGACTTGACGGAAGCAGCAGGTCCTGAGTGAAAACCCTGTTTTGAAAGGGGAAGGAAACCGAACCAGAAGCTCCCAGGAGCTCATTCTAGGATCAAAAGTGTGATGTTTGTGCTTGCTTTGCTATCCATACCTCAACTCATCTTCCCACATTGAGAAACAAGAAGCAGAAAGAATGAACGAGGGATTGGAAATGAGGCAGTTTCCATCTGCCTAGAAGTGGTGTGTCTCTGCAGCCTCTCAGTTTCTAGATTAGCTATGGAAAGCCAGCAGGGCCAAGAAGCCATTTTCTTGTCCCCTCGTGCAGGGCTGCTGAAAGCAAACTGCCCTGCTATGGGAAAAAAATATCGTGGGAGTATTTCTTAGGCAGAGAAAGAAAAATAACAAAAAAGATTTTTTTTCAACTTAAAATATTTATACGAACAGGAATACTGGGCTATATCAATCTAACGCTTTGTTGGACAGCTAAGCCAGGAAATCTGCCTTGGGCAAGGCCTTGATGGAGCAGCAGAGCTTTGGAATATCGAGTTTATAGAAAACTGGTCAGGCATCACTTGAGAATATGTACATAATGGTCCCAAGTCCAAGGCTTTGCATATGAAGCATGTGCCGTTTACTTTCCAAAACAACAGGAAAGGATGTATACTTTAGATAGAACGTTCTGGTTTCTATCATTAAAAAAAAAAGATTTTAATACAACTGTCAGATCTAACCCAATGATTTAGACAAATTTAATCAGTGTTGTAAAAAAGAAATCATTGCGCTTTAGACTTTTCGTTTACACTCGCATATCTAAAGTTCAGAAAGTGACATTTAAGAAACATCAAGTTTTCACAGAAATAGTCAAGAATGCACCCAATTTAGAAGTCTTCTGAGGTAACAGCTTGCTCCTAAATTAGGTGGATTAGAGCAATCCTAATAGCCACAGAAATAACCTAATGTATTGCATGCAAGCCAAGTAGGGAAAAAACTTGAACCATTTTATTTTTAAAACTATTTTTAAATTGGTGACATTTGCCAAGCAGGAGTCCCCAGATGAGGACAAAAGTTAGTCCTTTGTGCTGCAAAAGTGTGCCTATTTGGGTTTTGCATTTAATTAAAAGTGCTTGGAATTATTTGCTAATTGTTTGGATGGGGAGAAGAAGAGGAAAATAGAACCCATTCCCTGAGGGAGGTGGGTGCTTCAAATAGGTTTCCATCCCTACTGCTCATGAGGCTCACATGACATCCAGCTGCCACTGGAAGTCACCCTTTGTGACCCTCCTAACCAACCGTCTGTTTCTCAGTGCCGCTCTGTTCTTGAAGACATTTTTCAGAATCTTGAACACAGGTAGCTCCTTCCTTGACTCTGCTCCATCCTCCCTTACAGACTTTCCCTTCCTCTTTTTGTGTTCTTGTGGCACTGCGGGTGGGGTCCTAGACATGGGATCCATGCTAGACAATTGCCTGTCTCCATCCTTTGTTTTTTTTTTTTGATATGTTCTCTGTGTACATTCCAGGTAGGTTGTCATCCAGATGCCCCTCTTGGTTCTCAGTTTTTATCCTGTTGCCTTGGTGTCATCTCCAGTAGTGCATGATTTCAGCATTTCTATCTAGAAGGACAACACTTCTGAAATTATCCCATTCCACTATCCCCTGAGCATTGGCCCCAAATCCCACAGATCTCGTAAGACTCAAGGAGCCTAAGGATGCTGAGCCTAAGGATGCTCAAATTCAGCACACCTAGAACAAAGCATTATCTTGAAGGGAATGCAGTCAGCCCTGACTTAGGGTGCTGATGTTAGATAGACGTCATTCAAAAGGTAGCAAATTGGTGTGAGCTCTGGTCTATGGCATACCTAAGCTACTCCAGGAACTTCATACAGGTTTCCTAAAGTTATGGAAGCATCATGGTCATTTGTATCTGACGCCTCAACTGTCTCCTGGTAAAGAAAAGGTAAGTTTCCTCAGGATTCTCTAGAACCACTCCCTGAACACAGAGAAGGAAGAAGTGTGGCCCTTCGATCTTACGGTCTCATGAACAGCACAGGCCTTCAAGTGGGGAGCATGAGGAAGCCTCTTCTGCTCTAGGCTTTGTGATCATGGGCATATCCCATTGGGGCCAGTACAGCCCTCAGTGGTCCCAAAGGTGTGCCTACCCACTCAGCTCTTCCCCTCCCCAAGACACATTTCCTTCTATAACCTCCACAAGGGACACAAGGAGGTGCAGAGAAGTGAATGACAGAAGAGACACAGAGGAGAAGGAGAAGCCAGAGAGCAGAATAGTATGGGTGCTAAGGTGAGAGACCAGGCCTTGCTGGAGCTTGGTGCTGGGTCCTTATCATCTGTGCCTTGGAACCTCTGCAGTGCATCTCACATGGCTACTCCGTATCATAGGTCTGGGAAGTAAGGCTTTCAGTGTTTGAGCTTCACTAACTGGTGGATCACTCAACCCTTTGGACCCCAGTGTCTTTATCTGAAGAGATCTAGCTTATAGTGAAGAAGTGATACTGCAAGGGATGGAATTATTCACTCAGAACACGGGGTGGAGTCTGGAATCACACTTGGTTTTGTAACTCTAGAAAGGCTGTCTCTTATCCAGGGACATATGAGTCCCCAAGAGGCATCACGGAACCTCCTCTTAAGATGAGTCTTTTTTAAGACCAAGGGACCTCTATCTGGTTCTTGGTGTTACCCTACAAACTCATGAGATCTCTCAGGCCAAGGGACAAAATTGAATCTCTCTAGCTTTAAAGAATAGAATAAGCAGAGAAATCATGGGGGGAGGTATTATTATAGCAACATGAAACATCCACAAAAATTAATGTCGGATTTTGAAAAATAACTCAAGGATGGATGGATAAAATAAATGCAAAGGTTGGAAATACTTTGGTCCAGAAGTACCTCAGGGAAAAACGATTAACACAACAGTTAAATCTGTGACTTTGTATGGTTCAGATGCTTCCCAAGGTGAGTGTAAATGCACAGGGTAGGGCGGCAGGGAACCCTAGGCTTCCTTGAATACCTAGCTGATGAGGACTTTCAGTTATATTGACATTCACAGGAACCAAGCCAAGCCAGCCAGGATTGCCTCAGGCCCTGGGAGAACCAGACTCCTCAAGAATTTTTTTTTCTTCAATCTTATATGGACATCAGGATGCTGATTTTTAATATAGATCTTTTATGATGAGTTTGAGGATGGCAGAATGACTTTTATGGGGACAAACATGGTTACTATGTATATAATTCATTGGGGCTTTTAAGATGTAGAAATTTGATTGCCTGCTGGGTATAGGGACCACTTTTATTGCACATCCAAGTTTGTTTATAAAATTCCCCAGCATCCGATGATATTTCGGTATGATAAGAACTGGGAGTATTTATGTGACCTTGTGGTAATGGCGATGTGGTTTAAAGGCTTCTCTCAAACACTGTATGTCTGTAAGACATTTAATTATCCCATGTCAGAAAGTGCAGTCTGGTGGTGTGCCCAAGAGCCCGATCAGCCCAATAACACAGTGCGCTAGGATGGGGGATGCCGGTCAGGAAGTCCCACATCTATGTACAAGGCAGGCCAGGCTTGTCTCCAATTGGGATGCAGACAGGCAGGTGTGCTGTGCAAATGAGCAAAGTCAAGATGATCAATTAGACATGCTGTGTGATAGAAGCTATAGGCAGCATCTCCAGGAACATGGTAGGCAGCCACTACAGAAATTCTCAGCCAAGAAATAGAATCCTACAAAAGGCCCATTGCTAAACTTTATTTGTATATATTCTTTCTGTCTCTCTCTCCCTCCCTCCCTCCCTCACCCCTCTCCTCTATATTCTGGTCCCTTTGTAACCCAGACTTGCATCAACTCAAGATCATCTTGACCCAGTCTCCTCCCTATGTGCTGTAGTGGGCTCTCCTTCATCTCCAGCCCATCCTCTCTAATAATGTGTCATCTTCTACTAATAGGATAAATTTAGTTTTTCAAGTTCTATGGCCAATGCTTTGTAAGCACTGCCTCATCAATGCCTTCCAATGATATATATACGGAGAGAGAAAACTGAGTCTGAGGAAGAAGTCCTATGGTCACAGAATGCATATGCTTCTAATCTGTACCACTTCCCTGTCCACTCCAAAATGCCAAATAATTACCTGGCTATCTAGTCTTCACAAATCTGAGATCAAGATGGCTATTACTTCTCCTAATTTGGCAATTTCATGTGGTTTCCCTGTGGTTCGTGGTTACATGTTTGGCCACATAACTATCTCCCCCATCATGAGCTCAGTTCAAATCCTTACCAAAGAAAAGGTATCTGTAGTCACCTCCTTATCAGGTCTCCCAGACTCTGTCCCTAAGCTTGATCTTAATAAGTATAACTTTGTCCTAATTCTTGCCTGCAATCATCACAACTAGATGGTGTGACAGAAGAATCACGGGTGTGACATCATAAAGCTCTAGGACTGATTTTCAAACCAGGCTCTTATCCAAGATACCTGTGAGCCTCAGTTTTCCAATTTAGAAATTGAGTGACTCCTGCCATCCTGCAGTAGTGAAGCCTAGAAATGGTGATGTCTGTAAGATACCTCATACAGGTCTTGACACTTAACTAGCCAGTACGTCCCGAAAACATGTTTTTGCATTTTCCCAATTTTTCAACTGCTTCCTCAGATAAAACCTAGACCCAGAACTCCATCTTCCTTCTGTGCATTCTCTAATTACCTTTCTTCCCAGTGCAGGGGCCCCATTCCTCATCCACTCTACTAGGGCGCTCATCCTCCTTCCTAAACACTGGCATGAATGTCACTTCTCATGTCACCTCCTTTCCTCTCTGACTTCACCTGGCCACTGACCAAAACTTTCTCATTCCAGCCCTACACATCTCTGTGACCAGGGAAGTCTTATTCCCCTCTTCAAATGCCAAGGGACATGTCTGAACCCACCATTTAAAGCATTACTCATACAAGTATTTTTATTGAAATTACCCCATCTCTATCTTAGCTCTCTAAATATTTGTAAGCAGGAGGACAGGGACCAGCCCCTCATCTTTCTGTATTTTCCAATCTTATCTACTTTTTGTTTTCTTGTATGAAAGCAGTGCCTAATCAACATCTATGACTGAAAGATGACTTGTGATCAAAATAAATACTTTCAGTTTGTATGTGTCCCAGGTGTTCATGCCTCACTCTGTAAGTCTGATAAGAATGCGGCCCCCCTGATTCCCATGCTCTCCTTGAGGGCAGGATATGTCTGCAGCTCACTGGGTCCAATGCATAGACAGATAGATGTTTAAATAAATTATGGGTTTGATGATGACAGCCGTCACTGGGAGTTTAAAAATGATGAGCTATTATTGCCCTGGTTCTCGTCTCCCACATAACATCTTTACAGATCCTGCCAGCTCCTGGTAATGAATTTCCTCCATGTCCTGAGCAGTGCATGGGAATTAATCACTCCATTCATCCTCGGGGCTCCAGGAGACTCTGATGGAAGCTGAGAAATAGTGTCTGTGGAATTCTGCCTTCTGCTGTCTCTTATCTCCTCTACCAGACTGAAAGGAACCGGAGAAGCAAGCTCAGACCTCCTGTCCCTAGTTCAGTGCTTTAGAAGTGGTTGGTGTCCTGTACTTATCAATAGCTTTCTCTCTTCTTGGAATTACACTGTCAGCCCTTTGGGCATGGGTGGTCAAATGATTCTGTGCTCAGCAAGGTATGGACAGACAGATGAGTGCCACTTCCAACACCTAATGGCTGAGTTGGAACCTCTCTTAGCTATCTCTTCCCTCTGGCCAAGGACAGCATTTCAGACAACAGCTCCCCATCATCATTCCAGAAATGCTGAAGGACTTCAATGATCATAGCCCTGTTTCCAACCCCTGAAGAACCTGCCACACAAACAAGAAACAAGCCTTTGATATCTTAAGCTACCGAGATTTGCAGGCAGCATGTTATTGCCTTACTGCATGACCTACCAACACTGCTGCCTAATAAGTGGTTGCTAAAGAAAGGATTTGGTGCAGGATGCAGGAGGTTGCTTCCAGGCTCTTTATAATAGCAAACGAGGCAACTAATATCAGAAAGACTACTTGCTGCAATGCTTATTCCCTTTTAAAGTTGCCATTAAAATACTGCACACCATAGATTCAAGCAATTAGACAAGGCAACAGCTGAACTCTGACTAATAAAAATTAATAATAATAGGGCTGAAGGTGGCTCAGTCAGTAAAGTGTGTGCTGTGTGAACATGAGCACCTAAGTACCCACATAAAAAGCCAGACATTGGTGGCACGAACCTCCAGTCTCTTTACACTGGGGAGTGTAAAGGTGGGATGATTCCCCCCCCCCACACACACACACACTGGGGATAACCAGACAATCCAGGCAGATTGGTGAGCTTCAGGTTCAATGAGGCCCCGTTTTAAAAAATAATGGAAGATTGAGAAAGACACCCAACATCAGCCTCTGATCTTCACACACATGGGCTCACATATGCACACATACCCCCCCCACACACACAATTACTTACAAAACAAATAATAACCTTGTCATTTAGTGAGTACTTCCTCTACTGAGGGCTCCAAGTATAACATTTTGCATAATTTGGGAGAGGGTTGAGATGCAGGATCTCTGTGTAGCCCTGGCTGTCCTGGAACTTGCTCTGTAGACCAGACTGACCCTAACTCAGACATCTGCCTGCCTCTGCCTCCTGGGTGCTGAGATTAAAAGCATGCACCATCAATGTCCTGCTACATTTTGCAAAATGATCCTCTTTAACTCTGGCTGTGGCTTAAAGGTAGAAACAGCTTCTATGCTGCGGATAATAAAGCTGATAAAGGGGTGGAGTCAATGGCTCACTGGAGAACACACAACTAGTGAGTGACAAGAAAGAATTTCCCTCACAGAGCAGGCACAAGAAATTCCCACTTTCTGGGACGCTCTCTAGAATGTCCCTCCTCTGAGTCTGGAGAACTGTGAAGAACTGAATAATCCAACCATCAATAGACTATTGATAAATTTGTCTAGTAAGCAATCTCCATGAACCCGATTAATGCTCTTCTGGTTTCTTCATATTGGTTCTCAGCAAAGACACCAGAAGTAAGTGATGTTAATCACAGAAAAGGATAAGGGGCATGGATGAGGGCAGAGACAAGCCACGGTGAACTTGGGGACAGGAGAATGGAGATACATGCTCATGGGCCTGGTAGTAGCCAGTGTGAGATTCAAACAGATAAGTGAGAGATCTGTGTTTCTGTTTCCTGAAGTCATTCCACCCCGAGAAAACCCTGTGCATAGAGTTTGTTGAGTGTCTGTTATATGCCAGTCTCTCCCTGAGTAATTCACGCATATTCACTTACCTATCTTTACAAAAGCCCTGAGAAATAGATGTTGCCCCTTATTTCTCTTTTATACATGAGGATCTCAAGACACATGAAGGGTAAATTATTTTCTCAAGGTGAGAAAAGCAGCCACTGGCCTCACAGGCCAAACTGACTACTATGCCTTGAGATCATAAGCTGTGTGAGAGCAGGAATTTTTCCCTTAATGTCTTAAATAACTTATCCATAGTAGGCCTTAAATAAGTAAGTGAATGCATGAATAAAACAATATTAAAATACAGTATCATTTTTCTTTCTTGGGAATTCTTGTTTCTTTGTTGGTGTTACTTATGTAAGCTCACATTAAATCCTATCAGAAAAGACTATCGCTTCTTGTCAATCATTTAGGTATTGAATCTCTTCTTTACAATGAAAACCCAGGGCTCTTGCACAACCTTCATGAGGTCCTAGTGAGCCTGGATTTGATCCCCAGCAGCACAGAAAATAAATGCACAAGTACACAAGCACATAGTTAGTGAATTTATTAGATGTGATTCTGTTTTATTTTATGAATAAGTGTTTCATGATGGCAGGCTATCAAAGAATATGCCAAGAAATCAAGCCTGAATCTCTGAGTCCAGAGAAGGTGCAGATGCATGAGAAAATAGGAACAAAGGCAGCAATGAGGCTTCAGTATCAGAGACAGACGTGTGTCTATTCCTCTCCAGTGGCCTGTCCTGGAGGGACAGGAGCAGGCTGGGGCAGCAGAGCTCAGAGCACACAAAGGACATGAGAACAACAGGAGGGAAGTATGGAGTTAACCTGCATGAATTAGACCCTCAAGCAACCAACCATAACTCAAGTTCAGCAAAGGGACAGCAGGGAAAACCTACTGGGAGCTTGGATGGGAACGTTTGTGCTTTTCTATGTGAGCACCGACCACCGGAAGTCAGCAGTGAGGCTGCAAGACAAGAAGTGATTTCTTCAGAAGAGGATTTATTTGGAAACAAAGGTATTTGAGATGACTATTTCTACTCAACTACCCTTTTTACTCTCTGTAGGAGACCAGAAGAGCCCGCTAGGCATTGTCAGCACATCTAAATGAGACACCCCAAGCTGATTGCGGGACTTCTGGCCACTTCTGATAGTTTCTAATCTTACAGGGAATCTGAACAGCTTTTGTCTCTGTCATTCATGATGTTCTCTCGTGAGCACTTTGGTGCCTGGTTCTGCACTTCCTTCTTAATCTTCTGAAAGATTTATGTTCCCAGCATTTCTGCACGTGACAGGCTCAACTGATGTCAGTTACCGTAGATGAGGCTCGTGGACAGATAGTCCGTTACAGTTGGGGACGTGTGACATGTCTGATCGAAACGTACTGTGTAAGGGAAGCATTTCTCTGGGGAAGTAACTTGGCATTTGAGCTCCCCAGGAGGCCCACTGAGGAGAGGGGAGGGTAAGATGCCAACTCACTAATGGGAATGCACAAGCCTACATCCGTCCTCTGCAGAGAACTTCAGTGCTAGCTGGCAAGGACTTTTTGCATTTACTTATACCTCAGAGGCATTGGTAGAAATACAATCTCTACATATTGGAGGCAAAAGTGGAGGCACAGAACTTACTTTGTTTTTATTTGCCCCAAACCACACACACTCAAACAGATGAAATATGTATGAGGCAAGAACCAGCTGCGACATGCACAGAGAGCCTGGCTCTGAAACATCAGGGTCCCGTCCAAATGTTCTAAAACTCTGCTTGGTTCGTGACATAGGTGGAGAGAAAATGGAAACAGCACCTTTGAACTAGGCCTTTGCTGCTCCAAACAGTGTTTTTCATGCTCTTTAAAAAATGCACCTGCTGCTTGGTCTCAGACTACATCAAAGAAGCTTCTTTGTGCAGTAGATGGGTAGTTAACACAGAACTCACAGCTGGTCACAGCACAGGGACTCTCTGTGGAGTGCCAGTCACAAATTAATGAGACTTCTATATCACACACACACACACACACACACACACACACACACACACACACACACACGGACAAGGACCATTGTGGATGAAGGGTCATAAAAATTGTAGGAGTCAAACTGTCTTCTGGACACTATAGAGCCATTGCTCTAAAGTCAACACAACTGCGGTTGCTTGAACAAGATCTGAACATCGATCTAGTCATCTTCCAGCATTGCCTTTGGGAGGGAGGGGCTCATGAGCTCCCACCCTTGGCTGAGGAGCTATTGGCAGTCGATGGCTTTGGAGGGAGGAGAATCAGTTTCCTTTAGGAGTGTGGTCCTGGTGGTGGCTCACACCTTTAATCCCAGCACTTGGGAGGCAGAGGCAGGTGGATCTCAGTGAGTTCAAGGCCAGCCTGGTTTTATAAAATGAGTTCCAGGAGAGGCAAAGCTACACAGAGAAACCCTGTCTGGGGGTTGGAGGAGAGTGTGGTCTCTGGTAGGTTGATGACACTCCAGTGAACATCCTCATTCTCATACTTGTGCATTTATTCCAGCCCATATTGGAATTTTTAAACAAAGGGAACATGAAATTTAGAAGAGATCAGAGGAAAAAGGGTGGATGTCAGAGGAGCTAGAGAGAGAAATGGGGCCTGAAGATGATCAAAATTCGTTGTGTGCATATATGAAATTCTCAGAGAAATAATAATTACATATCATTTTAATGTATAATATTAAAATATTAACTACCATTAAATCTCAGACCTCTCTGGTCCCAGAATCTTTCTCAAAGATTCTGTTTGGACAAGGTGTTTGTACAGTAAGAAAGCACAGTAAGAAGTCAGGGAGTATTGAGGGTGTAAGTTACTTTGAGCAGATAACTGAAATATCTCAAAGAAGGAGTGTCTGTCTCTGTCTTGTAGAAACCACCATGTGCCCTAACAATAAGACAGGAGGAACATACAGTGTTGCTCTCTGTTACTGTCCGCTAGACTGAACCAGAGGAAGAGGATAGAAGCAGGATATGAAATGATGGTTGGTGTCTTAGGGGAAAGGATTGGATGTGGGTACCACAGAGCTGGGAGGTTAAGATCACATATCCAGCATCCAAAAGAATCTAGACAGTGCTTCCTCCTTTCCAGAGAAGCCCAGCCTGCTCCAGCCCTCACCTAACACACAGAAGCCTATCTTGTCTTCTGGGTGGTTCTTGGCTCATATCTGTGGTGCTCACAATGATCTCTGTATTTCTCATGCCCCAGGCATGCATGTTCTGCCAGGCTTTGAACCCTCTCCATTCACATCCTCTATTGGATCCATGTAGATGACAACCTAATGTCCTTCAGATCACACCCAGAATCACCTCCCCAGCTGCTAGTGAAGGGATGCGGCTTCATTTTCCTTCTCCTCCCATAAGTTCCTGAGTCAATCTCAGAAAGCAGCTGCATCCTGGTCCAGGAGCACTGAGCAGAGGGGTCTCTGGGCATGCGCAAGAAATGACAGAAGAAAGAGGAAAGAGGAGCAGCTGGTACCTCTCCACTTCTGCCTTGGATCTGGAGTCATGTCAGGATATATGGCTCAGTGGTTAATAGCACTGGCTGCTTCTTCAGAGGACATGGGTTCAATCCCCAGCACTCACACGGTAGCTTGTAACCATCTGTAACACCAGTCCCAAGGAATCCAATGGCTTCTGAGGGCACTACACACATAAGGTGTACATACATACTTAAGCAGGCAAAAAACCCATATACACAAAATAATAATAATAATAATAATAATAATAATAATAATAATAATATCTAAGCTATATATCCATGCCTGACCGTGATCTGGGGCTCTGAGGCCCAGCACCTTCCTGGGAAGTCACAGATGGAGATAAATTAAGAAAATGGGGGTGGGCCTTTAAGATGACCCCGTGGGTAAAAGTGCTTCCTGTGAAAGCGTGAGTTCGGCCCCAGAACCCACGAGAAGGTAGGAGGAGAGAACCAACTCCACAAAGTGTGTGCGTGCGTCGTGCGTGCGTGCGTGCGTGCGTGCGTGCGTGCGTGCGTGCGTGCGTGCGTGCGTGCGTGCGTGTGTGTGTGTGTGCGTGTGCGTGTGCGTGCGTGCGTGCCCGTGCGCAGATGGGGGGCATTCTTGTTCACTTTCCAACTTTGTCTCCTTCACTTCTCTGACCAGCTTTCTTTCCTCACCCCCAGCCCCCTCCCCTCCTAAGGTTCCATTTTCTGCTTTGCCCGGGCTGCTTTCCTGCCTCCTGGCTGTGTTGTCATGTGGTACAGCGAGAGCGTGGCCCTCCGCTGTTGTAGAAACACCACTTATCCTCCCATATCCCCACCCCTCAGACTGCTGATTTCCTCCATACAGGACAATATGGAGTTAGTTAATTAATTAACCTTAGCCTTTATTACTTCTTGTTCTTAAATAGATCCATATAGGAGCTAGGGCTTCAGCGCACAAATCTGGGGGTGGGACCAGAGTTGCGATCTGGAGCATCTTCCTCCTTTGTATTCCTTTTAGGTCCCAGTTCACAGCCACCTGACCCCACACTAGTGGAAAGGTCACGCAGATCCTGTGACCTGGACATGACCTAGAAATCTTGAAAATACAAAAATGCAACAAGAGGAAGAAAAACAAAAGTCAACAGCAAATTCCAGAATCAGAAAATAACAATTGCTGTGTATGCTTCCTGCTAATCTATGGGAGTATCTACTTATCTCGGATTTCTAATAAAACAGTGTCCTTCTCAGGGACAGTCTTGTGGAAGCCCCATAGAGATTGCACTTCACTTTTGCTTTTCTGCTGGCTGATGCTGTCACACCTGTAAAGGCCTCATAAACAAAACTGATTACAGGTTAGACTCACAGAATTTTATAGACAACGAAGATTTTGTATTGATTTGTGATCACAGAGAGAGAGAGAGAGAGACAGAGACAGAGACAGAGACAGAGAGAGACTGAGAGACAGAGACTTAGGACACACTTCCAAATGTCACTTTAGAATAAAGAACAGCTTGTTGGATCACCTTCTGAGACACTCCACGTGAGTGCTATTTACCACGTCTACCCTGATCCTCAGCACACCCATCTTCCCCTCACTGACTGACCATTAGGGTGACCGTGTGCAGCTTCCCTCCCTGGGGAAGTCCACTCCAAATCCCTGACCACCTCAAAGGTTGATTATCCAGCCACATCACTCAGTTATCTCTCTTTACTTACCTAGGCTGTATTTCATGTGTTTGCCTCTCTCTACATATAGGAATGTGTAAACTCCATGCTCGCTGGCTATGGTAGGATATACCAGTAATTTCTGCACTTTGGAGGTCAAGGCAGAGGGCAGAGGAACAAAAAGTGACCACATGGGCTAAATAGCAAGGACCAGGCAAGCAAGCAAAACCCTCCATTGCCATAGCACCTGACCTGGGACCCTTCATGAGTATTTGATAAAGGGACCGCTGAAGAAAATAATGCACACCTGATGCTATTTTAATGTTCTCTGGGGAGATAAGCAGAGCTTACAGACCAAGTGGATTCCCCTTGAGATCACAGCCAATTGGACAGAAGGGGTGTGACAAGGACCTGCAGCTCCTCTCTGTTTCTAGGTTATAGAGCGAGGCTCCTCCCAAGAGCAGTGACAGGGACCAGCTGAGAGGCTGACATTTCAAACTGAACTCTTCCAGTAAAATAGAGAAATTAGAGATTGTTCTCTGGCAGAAACGCCCCTGCATCCCCCCCACACACACACACCAAAGCTGTAAACAGAATAAGCACTTTCGACTTCCATTGCAATGAATTGCATTTCACTGCTGAAAATGACTGAATGCTGCCCATCTCTAAATGCAGTTCCTTCTATGGTTATGGAATCATACTCTTCTCTGTGTATTTTTTCCTTTTGCCTATAAAATGTATAGAAGATACTTTATTCAAAAAGAAAGAGAGAAAAAGAGAGGGGGAGAAAGAGGAGAGGGAAGGAGAAGAAAGAGGAGGAGGAGGAGGAGGAGGAGGAGGAGGAGGA